>VMBQ01001622.1:102946-137711 GCA_007657795.1 Dreissena rostriformis | reverse complement strand
AGCTTTGAACAAATCAACGCATGCTCTTGCATACCTGTTAGACTCATGTATAGCGTTTCAAAGTAGTTTTGACTGCACTTTCTTAGTTTTAGCCACCTTCTTGGAGAACATGCGGAGTTATGGTCATTAACGAAATGAGTCGATTGTAGACGAAGTTCATAACAGTTACAATACCTTAACATGTCAAGGCAATCAACACTTATAATGTTCATTGACAATAATACCGATTTAGGTTTTCCAGCCTGTTTATTTGCTTCTTGGCGTTCCTCGCTTTTCTTTTGGCCACAATACATATCGCTGTCAAAATTCCTATGGCCAGAATCAGACCGCCCGTCACAGAAACACCAATGATGAGCTTGACATTGTCTGAAATATAATCAGTAACATAGTTATAATGTGATAAATTGCTCGTCATAGATACACCAACGATAAGCTTGCTATTATCTGAAATATTATCAGTAACATAGTTTTAATGTGATACAGTGTTCGTCACAGAAACAACAATGATACGATTGGGATTGGCCGACAGACTGCAAAACAACAGTGTAATAGTATGATAAACTGCTTTTCACAAAAAACATCAAAGATCGGCTTTTACATTGTCTATAATAAAGAACAACATAAAAGATTATTGTCTTAAACTTAAAGATAAACTATAACATAGTTACAGTATGAACATATGATATATTGCCCGCCACAGAAAAAGCAACAGAAACAATAAAGATCATTGTCTAAAAAATAAACTTTAACGTAGTTACGATATGATAAAGTGATATATTGCCCGCAACCGAAAAAAGCAATTATCAGCTTGATTTATACTAAACGTTAAACAATAACATAGTTTTAGTATTGTATACTGCTCGTCACAGTAATACCAACGAATCGCTTGAAATTGTCTGACAGACAGAACATAAAACAGTCTTTAAGTATGTTGGACTGTCCGTAACATTAATACCAGCGGATCACTTGACATAATCTGAAAGAGAAAACACGACTCTGTTATAGTATGATATACTGTCCGTCACAACAACACCAATCTTGCGCTTGAAATTACCTGAAAGACAGTCAATAACAAGAGTTCTAGTATGATATACCGCCCTCAACATAAACACGATCAGCCTGTCATTATATGAAATACAGAAGATATATATTGTGTTATACCGTCAGTCACAGAAACATCAACGATCCGCTTGCCATGATCTGAAAGACAGAATATTACAGTTTTCTGTATTATAAACTGCAGACACGATCAGCTTGGCATTGTCTGAAAAACAGAAAATAACAAAGGTTTATATTAATATACTGCCCACCACAGAATCACAAATGATCGCCTTGGCATTGTATCCAAGACAGAACACCTGTATTACAGAATGATATATATCCCTCAACAGAAACACAAACGATCGCCTAAACATTGACGCACATACAGAAAATAAGTTGAAGTGTAATGTTCTGACTCCGTAGAAACGCCGACACTCATCTTGACATTATCTGAAAGAAGGAAACTATCACTTTATAGAATGTTGAAGAGTAAGACACATAAACGCCAACTTCAGCGTGACACAGAAAATGACAGTGTTTAAGTACAATATACTGCCCGCTACCAAAACACCAACGATCTGCCTTGCATTGTATTAGATGCAGAATGTAACAGGACTATAGTATTATATACGACACATCACAGAGAAACACGATCAGCTTCACATTATTTATAAGTCAGCAAATTACAGTGGTATCGTATTATATTCCGCCCACCGCACCAACGAACAGCTGGTGATTGTCTAAGACATAACATAACATGTGTTATTGTATATATTTAGGAATATTTATGAATTGATTGAATACATATACAATCCATTCGAATTTTAGCTTGAGAACGAACTCATCTATATAAACGGACAATTTACCATTCATATGCACTTTTGTTAAGATAAAACTAATTAAAACGCAAATCTCTTTTCTATCATATACATTTAAACTTATTATAATACATCAGATTTATACCTGTCGTAACATTTGTACAATTTTTGAAAACGACGTCTTGTACAAAGCCTTTCTTGCAGTAGCAAGCGAAAGAACCATCCGTGTTGACGCATACGGCGTTTGGATCCTTACACACATCTTCCTGGCACTCATCGACATCGATTTCGCAAGTTTTCCCCGTCCAGTTCCCAGTGCACATGCATTTTCCATTGACAATGTCACATGACTGGGTTTGGAAAAGTGTGTGCTCCTTAACGCATGCGCACGGATTGGAACAATTTCTTCCGTAAGTGTTGTCTGAACACTCTGAAAACGCATCCATTTCACATAGTTTAAACAAGTGTCAATGATTGTATTTGCTTTACAGTGTGTTGTTTATTTCTTCGACAAATGTCGGTAAATTAACGAATGATTTCATCTACCGCTAAAAATAGACCCTGGACATTTTTAACGGCTAAACGGGATCTTACGAAAATATTTTTTATTTTTTATTTATTTGATTTGCAGAAAACAATAACACCAAATTAAGACGTATGTTTTTCTGCTCCGTTTAAATCCGAACAGTCAATGCAAAACATTGTAGGCGTACAACTCGATGTGAGTGGATACATAATAATTTTAGGTAAACGTGTTGGTTGTGTATCTGCTTTTTCTGGATTGGATCATTCACAAAAGCCAAAACAAAATGTAAACACACATACAGATATAAAAAATCTTTTGTTCCGACATTATTGAAAAAGACCTTGCAATGTTTGACACATAAACTTAACAGAAAACGTCACCTGTACAGGTATCTCCTTTGCTGCTCGTCTTGAAACCTGGATTACAATCGCACTTGTAACTACCAAGAGTATTTTCGCATGTCGAGTTGGCTTGACATTTAAAGCCATTAGCTGTCGAACACTCGTCGACATCTGTTTTACATTCGGAACCAATCCATCCTGCTTTACACGTGCAGCTTCCGTTTTCTTTGTTGCACACGGATGTATGTGCCATATCACACAAACACGTGCTTGCACAGCCTTTGCCAAAACTACCTTGAGGACACTCTTGAAAAGAAATTAATGCAAACAATGTCTTATTGAAATTAAAATCCTATAAAACAAATAGTTATACGAGCACATTTTCTTACGACTGATATGTTATAGACAGTGTGTTATTCCCTAAAACACAAATTTAAAAGATATACAACTTTAATGACAATTCATCAGATAGGAGAATCGCCCGCTCTTGTCAATATGTTCTGGTCGAATGATAGATCAGGGCACGTATTTATGAATTAATTATTGGACTTAAGTGTCAAATTACAGCAAATATTTAAAACACTAATGTTCTCATTGTAGAATACAGTCCAATATGACTTAGACTTTAACACCTCTAAAAACACAATTCTTTATTTAAAAAAATCAATTTATGACATGAGCATTTTGTATAGCCTGTGTTTATTCAACCGCTGTATGTAGTTTTCTTCATTGTAAGTCTATTCCTTAGCCTTATGTCTAAGAATGAGTTGGTGATTACGTGCCATGTAGGTACATGTTTAGTATGTTAACGAAATTGAATTTTGTTTGTTATTAAAGTTCCATTCTATGATCTTTTCCTTTCAAAGAAAGAACTTTAAATTACAAAAGTTTAGACTATCTTATTGGGTTTAAACTATACAACATATATCATTGCTTTGTAAACTATAAACTAAACATCAAAAAATCACCTGTACAGCTATCTGCTTTGCTGCTCGTTATGAAGCCCTGTTCACATTCGCACCTGTAACTACCAAGAGTATTTACGCATGTCGAGTTTGCAGGACATTTGAAACCATTAGCTGACGCACACTCGTCGACATCAATGTTTACCACGCACGAGGGCTCACCGCCTGTGACGTTACACGCCGTCCCGCTTTCACATCGACCTCCTCTGACCTTCTCGTATAATCCACATAGCACGGTGGCGTTAGCAAGTGGTTCTGCGCAAGGAAGATGAATTTATAGTTATCATTAGTGGCCATTAAAGTTGTCAAAGTCAACTTTTGCATTTAAGATAATGTTGGCTTTTTAATAGCCTACTTAGTGCAATCAGTACTGACACAAAATCTGTCACACGTGTGACCCTCATTTGGTTATATACTTTAATAGTCTTGAAATCACGAAAACAAAATTCCATTTAGTATACTGTTTGATTTGTCAAACAGTAGATGATTTTGGTGAAAACAAATATTCACCCACCTGAGGATGCGTTTACAGGCTTTCCGTCATACAATATGTTTGTTCCTTTTGAAAGATTGACAAGTGCATTGGTAACATTTGTTACCGTGTCTGCAGTTACTTTGTAGAAAAGTGTGTAGTTTACTACTAGGCTTCCCTTTCTGTAGAAACGAAAACAAAGAGCAGCATTATTCTATCATATTTAAACACTATTTCATATTCGTAATTTTCAATGAATGCATTCCATGATAAAACAGTTAAAACATATGAAACAATCGCATAAAAAACATCATACCGTAAATCGTTAATGACAATTTTGAAATTTGTAAGGAACCGCAACAGGTAGGTCCGTAACTGCAATGAAACACGTGAAGTACACAGGATGCATATTTTACTTGTGTAAATACAATTCATTTTTGTAAAGATGTGTTTCAAATTATTTAAATAAAACAGCTATTTAACCAGCATTCTTAGTATTTTAATAAA
This sequence comes from Dreissena rostriformis, assembly GCA_007657795.1. NCBI lineage: Eukaryota > Metazoa > Mollusca > Bivalvia > Myida > Dreissenidae > Dreissena > Dreissena rostriformis. The sequence continues at coordinate 133,041 of VMBQ01001622.1, read as the reverse complement.
TTGTTCCCAGTGTTAAAATACATTACGGAAATGAATGTTATCCTTTACGCCCGAAGATCAAATACTGAGTTTTTTCATTGGCTTCATGTTCTTTGACATACACATCGCATGATGTAAAATTTGGCGAACTTTTGTTTTTTAAAGGATATGACGTTAAGTCAGAAAAAAACTTATATAGATATGTAATCTATTTCGCTAAATAAATAGCTTTTTCTAGATATGGTCGTTATTAAAAGATAAAAACCCCATTCACTAATCGCCATTTCATACCACATTATATTACACACCATTTATTTACTATTAAATGAAATCTTAACGAAGGTCCTTTTAAATTTATTATCTATTCCAAGATATGTAATCGTAGCTTAATAAAATAAATTAAATCCTGTGGGTACATACCGATAATGTAACCTTTTCTGCAACCACTGCAAAATCCTTGTCTGATGTAAAATTGATACCTTTATCGTCAATGTTCAGTGTAATCTGCAGGTCTAATTTGGTATAATTTTCTGAAACTTCAAAATTGCATAACGTGCAATTATATAAACGGACCATTCATGCACAAGTAAAGATAATCCCAATGAATTCGACCTTTCGCACATGGTCTTGTACGTACAAGTTTCGTACAGATCGGAAAGTTTATTTTAAATGATGCTATAATATGCATTTAAACGCATCCATTTCACATAGTTTGAACAAGGGACAATAATTGTATAAGCTTTTCAGTCTACTGTAATCATCGCTCAATCAAAGATCTATGTGTTTGTAGTTTATTTCTTTGACAAATGTTGGTGAATGTACGGATTTGTTTCATCTACCGTTAAAAAACACATGGATTTTGTTACGGCTAAACGGTATTTTAAGAAAATATTTTCGAATTTGTATTTATTGCATTGGCAGAAAACATAAACAACACATTAAGATGTCGGTTTGTCTGATCCGTTTAAAGCTGTGTAAACACCTTCGAACAGTATATGCAAAACATTGTAGGCGTAAAACTCGATGTGAGTAGAGAAATAATAATTTTTGGTTAAAGTTTTGGTTGTGTATCTGCATTTTCTGGATTGGATCATTCACAAAAGCTAAAACAAAATGTAAACACATAAATATACATATAGCAAATTATTTGTTCCAACATTATTGAAAGAGGCATTGCAATGTTTGACAAATAAACTAAACGGCCAACGTTACCTGTACAGTTATCCCCTTTGCTGCTCGTTATGAAGCCCGGGTCACAATCGCACTTGTAACTTCCAAGAGTATTTACGCATGTCGAGTTTGCAGGACATTTGAAGGTATAAGCTGACGAACACTCGTCGATATCTGTATTACATGTAGGATTCACCCATCCCGCAGCACACATGCAATTTCCGTTCACTGTGTTGCACACGGATGTATGTGTCATATCACACAAACACGTGCTTGCACAGCCTTTGCCAAACATACCTTGAAGACACTCTTGAAAAGAAATATCATTTATGATAACCAATGTATTATTAAAATTAAAAACCTATCATTAAAATTGTTATACGAGCACATTTAAAAAAAAACTGATTTGTTATACACAGAGTGTTAATCGCTAAAACCCAGATTTAAAAGGTCTACAACTTTAATGACGTTATTAGGTACGAGAATCGCCCGTTCTTGTCAATCTGTCGTACTTAAATGATAGATCAGGGCACGTATTTATCATTAAGTTTTTGACTTAAGTCTTAAGGTACAGCAAATATTTAAAACAATTATGTTCTTATAGAAGAATACAGTCCAATATGACTTAGACTTTGACATACACAATTCTTCATTGAAAAATCGAATTTATAAAGCATTTTGAATAGCCTGTGTATATTCAACTACTTTATGTATTTTTCTTCATTTTAAGTCTATTCCTTATTCTAAAGTCTAAGAATGAGTTGGTGATTACTTGCCATGTAGGAATCTGTTCAGTATGTAAACGAAGTTGAACTTTATTCTTTATTTACTTTCCCTTCTATGAACTTTTCCTTTTAAAGACAAAACTTCGAATCACACAACTTGAGACTATCTTATTGGGTTTTAACTATAAAACATATATCCCTGTTTAATAAACTAAACAGCCAACGTTACATGTACAGCTATCCCCTTTGCTGCTCGTTATGAAGCCCGGGTCACAATCGCACTTGTAACTTCCAAGAGTATTTACGCATGTCGAGTTTGCAGGACATTTGAAGGTATTAGCTGACGAACACTCGTCGATATCTGTATTACATGTAGGATTCACCCATCCCGCAGCACACATGCAATTTCCGTTCACTGTGTTGCACACGGATGTATGTGTCATATCACACAAACACGTGCTTGCACAGCCTTTGCCAAACATACCTTGAAGACACTCTTGAAAAGAAATATCATTTATGATAACCAATGTATTATTAAAATTAAAAACCTATCATTAAAATGGTTATACGAGCATATTAAAAACAAACTGATTTGTTATACACAGTGTGTTAATCGCTAAAACCCAGATTTAAAAGGTCTACAACTTTAATGACGTCATGAGGTACGAGAATCGCCCGTTCTTGTCAATCTGTCTTGCTTAAATGATAGATCAGGGCAGTCCTTCCCAAAAATATTTTTTATTGCCGGCCAGGAGGTCTTATAATCATGCAGACATTGCCGGCCCGGACTGATCATTTCCGGCCCAAAATTAATCGGATAAAACGGGAACCAAAAACGCACGCGGTTGTACTTTGCGGAATGTACTCATTTAGTGATGACGTAGTATGTTATTCGCTATGACGACTTCAATCTGAACGCTTCGGACAGTGGGCTACACCACACACGATCGCCGATATGGCGAAATGGTCCGAGGGGTTCCGATTGTGACGACTTAGCAAAAATCTTCGGATACCGAATATACGCTTACTACGTCATTTAAAAAAATGAAACCATGAAAAAACGTTTTACATTATCGGAGTTATTAATAATTCGGTAAAATCTTACTTTTGCATTGATACTTTTCTGAAAATAATTTATGGAATTCCAAATTTTGCCAAAATGTTATTACCGGCCACGAGGTCCTGCAATATTAGAATCATTACCGGCTTGTCCAATTTATTATCGGCAAAAGCCAAGGACCGACGGTTTCGGGAAGGACTGAATCAGGGCACGTATTTATCATTATTTTTTTGACTTAAGTCTTAAAGTACAGCAAATATTTAAAACAATGATGTTCCTATAGTTGAATACAGTCCAATATGACTTAGACTTTGAAATACACAATTCTTCGTTTAAAAATCGAATTTATAAAGCGATTTGAATAGCCTGTGTATATTTAACTACTTTATGTATTTTTCTTCATTCTAAGTCTATTCCTTATTCTAAAGTCTTAAAATGAGTTGGTGATTACGTGCAATGTAGGAACTGTTTAGTATGTAAACGAAGTTGAACTTTGTTCTTTATTTACTTTTCCTTCTATGAACTGTTCCTTTTAAAGACAAAACTTCGAATCACACAACTTTAGACTATCTTATTGGGTTTAAACTATAAAACATATATCCCTGTTTAATAAACTAAACAGCCAACGTTACCTGTACAGCTATCCCCTTTGCTGCTCGTTATGAAGCCCGGGTCACAATCGCACCTGTAACTACCAAGAGTATTTACGCATGTCGAGTTTGCAGAACATTTGAAGCCATTAGCTGACAAACACTCGTCGACATCTGTGTTACATTCGGTACCAATCCACCCTACGTTACACGAGCAGCTTCCGTTAACCTTGTTGCACACAGATGTATGTGTCATATCACACAAACACGTGCTTGCACAGCCTTTGCCGAAACGACCTTGAGGACACGCTAGAAAAGAAATGTGATTAAGCATGCACAATTTCTAATTTAAATTAAAACATACCATTAAAACTATTATACGAGCACATTTTCGTAAAACGGATATGTTATAGACATTAAGTTATTCGCTAAATGACACAATTAAATGGTATACGACGTTAATGACGTCATCAGGTACGCGAATCGTCCGTTCTTTTCAATCTTCGTGGTTGAGTGATAGATCAGGACCCGTATTCAGAAACTATTAATTATTTGTCATAAGTCTAAATGGAAAGCATGTTAAAAAAGAGTAATTTTCTCGTGGTAGAATACTGTTCAATATGACATGGGCTTTAACATCTCTTACGACGCAATTCTTTATATAAAACTATTTACTTGTGCCATAATTATTTTGAGTAGCCTATGTTTATTCAACCTCTAAAGGTGTTTAGCGTCATTCCAAGTATATTCTTTAGTCTTACGTTTACGAATGTGTTGTATGCGTGCCATCGAGGAAAATGTCAAGTATGTGATCGTAGTTAAATTGTTTTCTACATTAAGGTTCCATTGTATGATTTGTTCCCTGACAAACTCCATTTAAAGAAAAATCATTAAATCGCAAACGTTTAGACTATCTTTCTAACTGTTAACTTAAGAAATAAAAGTAATTGTTTTATATACTAAACACCAAAAGTCACCTGTACAGCTATCCCCTTTGATGCTCGTCATGAAGCCCGGGTCACAATCGCACCTGTAACTACCTCGAGTATTTACGCATGCCGAGTTTGAATGACATTTGATGCCATTCGCTGAAGCACACTCGTCGACATCTGTATCACATGTAGAACCAATCCAACCTGCGACACATGTGCAGCTCCCGTTTACTGTGTTGCACACGGATGTATGTGTCAAATCACACACACACATGCGTGTACATCCTTTGCCAAAACGACCTTGAGGACACGCTTGAAAAGAAATATCATTTATCATACACAATATCAATGGTCTACAACGTTAATGACTTAATCAGGTATGCTTATAGCCCCCGTTCTTATCAATCTGTCCTGGTCGAATGATAGATCAGGGCCCGTATTCACCAACCTATTATTTGACGTAAGTCTTAATGTACAACACATTTTAAAACTGTAATGTTATTTTAGAGGAATACAACTCAAATTCTCATGGACTCTAATACATCTAATAAGACAATTTTTCATTTAAAAAAATTAATGCATGACCTAAGCATTTTATGTAGCTGTGTTTATTCAACAGCTTAACGTGTGTTTTTTCATTCTTAGTCTATTTTGTAGTCTACCATCTAAGAATGGGTTGGTGAATACATGCCTTTCAGGTACAAGTTTTGTTTTATTTTTTTCGATCATATTATCAATTCACCTACCTTGACACAGACCAGAGCTGTTCTTGAGATATCCATGGTCACATTCGCATGCAAAACTACCCGACAGGTTTATACATTGTGAATAAGTTGGGCAGACATTTGAAGTAGTCGTACATTCGTTGACGTCATCAAAGCAGCGTTCACCTTGCCATCCTTTCAAACACGTGCAATTGCCGTTTGTTGGATTGCAAGTCTGAGTATTGGTCACATTGCATTTACATTCCCTGGAACACATCTCACCGTATGTCCAGTTCATGCACTCTGAAAAATAAATATTCTCCCATATACGTTTGAGTATCGTATGCAACCCAATGCAAAACTGTGATTAAACCTTTCAAAGAAACCATACAGCATTCGATTTCATTAATGTATCTTTAATGGACGAGTTCAATTCTAGTTTGTGAAAATATAATTCTTACTATTACTAGTATCGTGTTACAAATAAATAATGAATACCAATTACTTATATTTAATTCAAAAAACGTACTCATAATTGATATTTTCGAATACATGTTTAATCGTCATTATAAGAAACGCCGATAAATACAGAACAATAGTTACCTGTACACGTGGCATTATCCTTTTGTAGGAAATATCCAACGTTACAATCGCATTTGTATCCACCCATTGTATTTATGCAGTTTTGACTACATGTTTCCATACCATTTTCACACTCGTCGATGTCTGCAACAAAAGATGTTACATACGTTAGTATTAATTGTGGTAACGCTCTGAACACTTTAAGGAAAAACATATTTTAATATCATTTTCGTACCAAAGTTTTTTTTATATAATATTTAAAATAAATATCAAAACCAAACAGTCAGCACTCGCTCAAGAAATAAACACATATTATATAAAATTACATACATTTTGTATATAAAGGTATTATCGCAATTCCGAGCATTAAATACAAAATAAGAAAAAAACTTGTGATGTTTAATATATCTGACTTTCAGGTTATGTGCTGCCATTTGGAATAAAAGTTTAATAAAATAAAATTCTAATGTGATTCAATTATTTCATATATTTTATATTTAAACAAATATGATAAATTATTTGTTTAAAAATCTGATAAGTTGTACCTGTACAATTCGCCCCGTTGAAGCCTTTTGGGCAAACACATATAACACCGCCATTGGAAACGGAACAAGTAGCATTTGCAGAGCACTTAGCAGATTGATTGAACGTACACTCGTTTTCAGCTGACAAATACAAACAACAACAAATATTTAAAATTAACGTGTTAAATCTTTTTAAATTCCAAAAATGGCATTTCTTTTTAATATTTCGTCATTAAAAAAACGAACCATAATATAACAGTAAATATTTTGAAAAACTACACTAAAAATAACAAATTACCCTTGCAAGACTTTCGGTCTGTAAGATAAAGAACGAATCCCGATCCACAAGAGCATCTATAGCTACCAATAGTGTTGACACATTGTTGTTGACATTCGTTCCCGCCAAGGCACTCATTTATATCTAAGATAAATATTAATATATTGGAATTTCGTATACAAAACTATGCCTTGTTATACAATCAATATATAATTATAACAGTTTTTGTGTGTTTATTTGTATAAAATCGAGTGCGTATCCATGTTAACTAAAAACGACTGTACATGCATTTTTTAAGCAAATAATTATCTTTCAAGAAACACACGGTTTTCAACTCATTATGAAGAAGTGAAACTCCAGAAGCTGCAGCAGTATTGCAGTTTTATCATACACACCTCTGTGGTCCTTTATTTATGGCAAGGAACCAATAGCAAAAACATAAATGCAATATCGTTTTAAATGTATATATCATATCTCCAAATAGCACATGTAAACTGTTATGACGTAATATATAATACCTAGACATATACATTATGTGTTATATCAACTCACATACCATTACAGTTTCCATTTCTGAAAACAAAACCTGCTCTGCAACTACACAGATAACTTCCGGGTATGTTGATGCATTCTTGATCACACGTGTTCATGGAAGAAATCTGGCATTCGTTCACATCTGAAATGATTTTTTATTCTTTTAAACAGTTATATATAACAAAATAAAAAAAATAATTTTGTTGTAGATCTTTTGTTTTTAATAAGACGGGAAAGACATTTACCTACTTGTATTGTTAAATGTGTCTAATTTCATTGAGGCCAACCAAACCAGTTGATTGTTCCAGTTCCATAAACTTCTCCAAAAATATGGTAGGTCGGTCGTCTAAACTTTTTTGTTTGCTATACCTCACTTTATTACCCATTTAAAAGGGAGGAGGAGAAAAATCTTCAAATATTAATTTATCTGTTATCGTACATTTAGCAAAAATCATCAAAAACGCAACATGGAATATCAAAAAGAAGTTTAGAATCGGCAGCATGATGGGTCAATCTGGTCAATGGAAACAAACAACCAACTTTTGTATGTCCTACGCTATGTTTTTAGTTTACTTTAGGAAACGTTTGAATATCATTAATAAACAATCGGATGAAAATGAATGATTATAAACACGTTAACCGCTTGTTTGACAAAATAATTTACAGAAACAATATCAAAATATAATTTAAGAATACAGAGTACCAACCTTCGCAGATTCCCGAAGACAGGTTTTTCTTGTAGCCCTCTTGGCAGACGCAAGACGCGCTGCCCGGCGTGTTCAAACAATGGGTATTGGGTACATTGCAGACCACCTGGTTATCCCTGCATTCATCGACATCAACGTCGCAACTTACTCCTGTCCATCCCGGGTAACACATGCAGCCTTAATAAAAGCAGAAATTGTAATAGCAATAGAAGCAGTGCTAGAAGTCATTTTTTTCCTTTTTTTTTTAACAGCCTGTGGCTTTTAGATCGAAAACATAGCGCGATAAACCAAAAAAATTGAAAATGAATCATGATAAATATTATTCAAAATAGTATTACAATATTCCAATTGTTTGGTTAGAATCTATATTTTAAACTGCAACTCTATGTTATAAAGTGCTTTTTAAATACATTCTTACAATCAAGTAGATGATTATTTTCTGTTAATTTTCTTTAATTAATAGTAGAAGAAGTAGTATTAATAGTGGCAGTTAAAGTATACATAGTAGCAATTGACGGATTTAGCTGTTGTACAATTATTACATGAAGAGTTAGCCAAAGTGGTAATTGTTGCTGAAGTAGAAGCAGTAAGGATTTTATAGCACTGTATTTGTCCTGTACAAGTTGTGAAGTGCTGTAAAGGTCAACTACCTACCTAAGGTTCTCTTTGATATATTTGTAAAAATCGCTCAATGTTTGAAACAGTGATAACATTTTCAACTAATACTAACCTACAGTACTGTTACACACACCGTGGATACACGAACACGGTAGCGAACAATCTTTCCCATAGTGATAATTGTCACATTCTTAAAAATAAAAATAATATTTAATTTACACATCTTCGATTTATTTGGTTGCTATGATGAATTTCCGCTCAATGAAACAGGTTCCAAGAGGAGTTTTTAATTTAAACTTTGCGAAAAGCTTAGGAATATATAATATAAAATAAATTCGCTCAATGTAATAAATCAAATATATTCAGGGATATTTTGTATACTGTGATACTGTGACACTGTGATACGAGTATTACGCACCTGTACATGTTCTTTTGTTATTTTGCAGCTTCATACCGACAGGACATTCACAAACGAATGAACCAACAGTGTTCGTACAATTGGCTCCTTTGGAACAATGGTTGTCTTCTTCACATTCATTGACATCTGTTTTTTTTTAAACGAGCATGAAAACATTTTTGTTTGTTATTGAGTACATGCCTATAAAATATTATATTTAAAACATATGGTTGAATGTGTAGAAGTCGAGAATAATTTACGCGCATAAACCCGAAAGAGCTATGTTGAACTGCAGCATATTATACACGGGATGTGTTAAATTATTCAAATAGCCTGAATTTCTTCAATTTGCTATATTAGAACAGGCAATACATTTGTACTGACTTAAAAAACAAAAACGTCGTCGAAACAATCATACCTGCACAATTCTGTTGATCAGAGGCAAGTTTAAAGCCTTGGGGACACTTGCATGATGCGGTTTTGTTTCGTATCTCACAGTAGCCGGCGCATGTTAGATTGTTAAGTTCCTTGCAATAATCTTTCACTGAATCATATCGAATGTGGAGTTTATTTAACCATAATAACATTACAGACATAACCACGGTACACACCGAGGACTTTGTTTCGTTGTCATGTTTATTATTAGGCCATAAAGCATACTTGAAATAATTACCATTCAAAAAATATATATATAATTGAACAGAAAAGAATTTTGAGAAAATGTCAGTGTTTCACAAAAACATTATATCTGTATTTAAATCGCATTTGTAAGCTTTTAAGGCATTCATTATACCTTTAATGCATGTCTTCCTGTCGTCGTTGAGTCTGTATCCGAAATAGCAGTAACAGTTGTAATATCCTGGATGGTTTTCACACATCTGTTCACAGTTCGCCAGCTTCAAATCGCACTCATTTATATCTGCAAAAAGATAATTAATGATAATTGTTTTATATCTCCCGTGACTGTAAAATGGTAAGTTAGACATTCTTAATATACAAGTACAATTACAACACAATTCACACTATTTAATGCATTTACAAAACACTTCCTCATACCTTACTTATTTTATTCAAAACTTATGTAAATCGTTTGAGAAAGAAAGTCAGTTCATTATTTACACATCAAATACAAANATATATATATATATTATTGATATATGTCCTTATTTGTGTTTAAAACACATATAATCATAATGAATTTGTGACATTTAATGTATCCTTATTTGGACAAAAATATATCAAACCTCGACAATTCCCATCAGCATCTTTCTCGAATCCTTGCAAACAAACACAACTGTAAGATCCCATGCTGTTACTACAGGACTTCCTTGCATCTTTGCAGACTCCTTGCTCCTTGCACTCGTCGTCGTCGTCGTCACAGGAACTTCCAGTCCAGCCATTTGAACAGATGCAACCTCTGACAGGATCGCATCTCTCGGCACCTCGTCCAGTACAGTCGCACGTTTGTGAACAGTTCAAACCCCAGTTTGGCACCTCACATACTAAAAGGATCGACGAGTAAAATTCAATTTTTGTGATGATTTAGAATTTAATCTCTCTATATGTATTACGTACGTATGTTCTATTTAAATGGTGCTGTGTGGTAATGATGGACAACCTATACACGCCTTTATACATTAAAATGATGCATTTTGGTAATGAAACCTTTCAAATTCAGAGAAGCCTTGAGTTCTGTCTATACTCTTGCTGCGTTATTTAAATTTATCAGCATACAATTTACATTCTGAAACAGAATTATGCCACAATAGGTATAGAAATGGGTGCGTATACTTACGTTCACATGATACTTTGTCTATCAGCTGGTAACCCGCTATACATCTGCACTGAAAACTGCCGATTGTGTTCATGCAGTCTTGAGGACAAATATTTTGAGAGCATTCGTCAACATCTGGAAACAAATCAACAAAGTGTGTTTAACTGAAAGGTCTGATATAATTATTTAAAAGAAATGCATGGACTGTATTTGTTTCAGATTATACAAGATTTTCTTACCTTGACATTGACATGACGTTTTATTAAAAATAAATCCTGCATTACAGAAGCACGTGGTTTTATTTTCCGTATCCAGGGTACATCCCGAGGCTTGAGTGCAGTTGAGTGTTGATCTAGCACATGGGTCAGATTCATCTGTTTCCAGAATATTATTTCATTATGATTATGCATAAACATCATGTTTATGTAAATATTACAGACCATTTAAATGTTAATTTAGGTAAGATTATCGTTATAGCATATCAACTGTAAATTATATAAAATGTTCTCTTTGCAACTTTTTTGCATTATTATTTGTCATTTCAACACATCACACAAATGTTGCATACCTTATTTTTCTACATCATTAATTAAATATTTTTTTGTAAATAAGTCAGCATTCTTTAGTGACATTTACAAAACATATTGATACCTGGTACGCATGTCCAATAAGATTCATTGAATCTAAAACCGGGCAGGCATTTGCAGAGAAAGCCGTTTATCGTGTTATAACAGATCTGAGTACAGTTGTGTGTAGCCTCGTTGCATTCGTTGATATCTATACAAACGGACAAAGACATTTATGAATTCACTAATAAATGCAGATAAATAAAGAAAATACGGGTAACAAATCTACATCCATCGAAATGCACATTCATTATAAGTAATTATCAGGCTTCGACTTTGAAAAACAAACATAAACGTTAAATTCATGTATGGCATTTGAAAATTTATTGAAAATCGTGTTATGTTCAACAATTGGATATTATTTAATATTATTTGTGATTTATTCTATTAATATTGCCTTGTGTATAAGAATATAAAAAATACATCGGCAAAAAAGTCGACACCCTATTTGTAAAAAATATGTTACAATCAATTCATTCGAAATTGTACTTTACTATGAATAAATAAATAATACTTAAATAAATGTATTAATATCTGTATCTAAATTTTAAAATTCGTTCTTTCGAAGACAGTGAATGGCATAATCCTTGAATTGCATACCGATGCATTTATGTTCGTTGTTTGCATCGATTCGGAATCCTTCCTTGCAATCGCACGAGTAACTTCCCTCAGTATTAATACACACGTGGTCGCAGGGACTACTTGAGTTGCATTCGTTAATATCTATAAGAATGTTCAATATAATATAAATATCGTTGGTATGCCAAATAGATAATCAAGCATCGCAACAAAATATCATGATTTGTTATAATAAAATAGTTCCAAGCAACAATTCAAACATGTGCGGCAAATTGTCTCATGTGTAGAAAACAAAAACATCCTTACCAAAAAACAAAACCAAATCTTATACCAGCAACATAAACAATTAATAGAAAATTTGGTTATAATTTATACATGTATATAAACTGAATATAACTATTCAGATAGCTTATTTTTCAGTGATACTGTCGTCATTATCAACAGGATAAAAGTGAGTAATTTAATTGAGCTACGAATTTTTATAAACGAAAAATGCAAATGTACCGATGCAATCGTGTGTCCCTGGTTCTGAAGCGTATCCATTTGGGCAAGTCGAACACGAGTATGTTCTGTTCTGTGGGAGGTTGGTGCAGTTCCTTCCAAGGGAGCAAGGACGTTCAGCGCACCAGTCGTTTAGTTTTTCACAGTCGTCTCCTTATATAATTTTGAAGAATTTATGCGAATGTAGCTGATGATAACTTATTTGTCCCATATTTTAGAATTAATCAAATAGTTAACTACTGTTCTTAGTCTATATTTACCTTAACTACAGAACTTATTGCAAAATGAAAAAAAAACACAAACATATGGCGACTAGTTTTAAATTAACAAATCTTAAAAACTTTAATTTAAATAACTATCAACATATTTCAAGAATTTACTCACTGGTGTAAATGTTTTGTTTATAGGTTCATGTTAACTATTAATAATTACTGACTATTGACAATACTGTGTTTTATCTAAACATCCAGCTTCGACTAACCGGTGTATCCGGGATCGCACACGCATGCAGAATACTTGAAATATGCATTTTCTCGAGGGTCTGATCGCACTGTCGTAGAGCAGTGACCTTTACTATGGCAACCCGTGCATAGCTGTACCTTAACTGTATGCTGCTGAGATTGCTTTTTGTCGTCGTTGATTGCAACAAACCTGTAGTTGAAATTCAAACACTTGATTGTAAAATCTTTGTCCAGTGAAAATAATAAAAAAATTGTTATGTAGAACAAATTATCAATACATTTAATTTATCAAAATTACCAAGCTTCTCTGAAAGAGACCATATCAAATGTAACTAGAAATGGCGCGGCCGCTGCCGACGCGTATCCCCACGCCCATGTGTTGAATAAATGAAGAAGTTGTGTTAAAAGGCAATTTTGGGTGTGCGTGCGGCCCCAAGTTAGGTTATGGGGTCATGGATAGTCGAGAGTGACCGTCTTGTCATAAAAGATACTCGTTAGCAATATGAAGTAAATTCGTGAATAAATGAAGATTTTATATTAAAAGGCATTTTTGTGTGGGCAAGGCCTATGATGGTGGGGCCCCGGGGTGGGTAATGTGGACATGGATGGTCAAGATAGACCGTGTTGTCATAAGAGATGTCCAGTATTAATTTGAAGTCAATTGGTGAATAAATGAAGAAGTTCTGTTAAAACAAAGTTTTGGGTGAGCGTTGTCTATGTGGGCGGGACGCCCCAGGGTTGGTAATGCGGCCATGAAAAGTTGAGATTGACCTATTGTCATAAGAGAAGTTCAGTATCAATTAGAAGTGAATCGGTGTAGAAATGAATGAGTTATAGTAAAAGGCAATTTTGGGTAGGTGTGGCCTATGTGGGCGGGACCCTGCGGTTGGTAATGTAGACATGGATGATCGAGATAGACCGTATTGTCATAAGAGATGTTCAGTATCAATTAGAAGTAAATCGGTGTAGAAATGAAGAAGTTAATGTAAAATAACCTAAAATAAAGGAGTGAAAATAAAAAAACAACAACATAACTTTGACCCAGGGGTCAGATCAAAATTCCAAATAGTGCACTGTCGCATAAATGCTCATAGCTACCACGTGAAATGCTCATAGCTACCATGTGTTTAAGTTTTAAGGTTCTAGCGCTAATAGTGTAGGAGAAGATAGTGGCCAGGACGGACGGACGGACTGACGAAAGGGCAATTTTGAGTGAAAATCTCTGACTCGGCCCCATTCCAACCCCGTAACCTTTGACCCAGGGGTCAGATCAAAATTCCAAATAGTTCACCGTCGCACATATGCTCATAGCTACCATGTGTTTAAGTTTCAAGGTTCTAGTGCTAATAGTGTAGGAGGAGATAGTGGCCAGGACGGACGGACGGACGGCGGAAATAATCACATAACCCCCCCCCTCCAATTCGGAGCGTGGGGATAACAATGAATTGGGGTCGATTACTTTACGATACCGTTCAACTATGCACTTACTTTAATAAACACATTTCTATTGTCATTGCATATAAAAATGAGTCACGGTTTCTAAACATGCATGAATAAATATCATGCCACTTACAAATTTCGATTTTAAAGTAACATTTTAGCAATCGGTTTATGGTTGTTTATTATTCTTCTTACCATATGTTGTGTGGAAGATCATCAATCTGTCTGAAATAGAGCGTCTTTGACGTTTTATTATATGTTGAATTATTATTTGCCTTGTTCACAAATGCTATATCCAACCCATCATCGAGCTTTAACTGGCACGAAATTTGATCTCCAACCTTTGCATTTACACTGCATGTATTATTTATGGTTGGCACGACTTTAGCTGAAAATACATAATTCAAATGTTGCTTGACCTTTAATCTTTCAAATGTGAAACATAGAAGCAGCAAAAGTTATATCACTATGTTTGTAAATAATGTATCTTGTTAAAAGAAAATCATAATTAACTAGAAATGGTGCGGCAGATGCCGACGCGTATCCCCACGCCGCATAGATGTTATATTAAAAGGCAATTTTAGGTGGGCAAGGCCTATGTTGGTGGGGCCCGGGGTGGGTAATGTGGACATGGATTGTCGAGATAGACCGTGTTGTCATAAGAGATGTTCAGTATTAATTTGAAGTCAATTGGTAAATAAATGAAGAAGTTATGTTAAAACTAAATTTTTGGTGGGCGTGGTCTTTGTGGGCGGGGCGCCTACGGGTTGGTAATGGGGACATGCATAGTTAAGATTGACCGTATTGTCATGAGAGAATTTCAGTATCAATTAGAAGTGAATCGGTGTAGAAATGAAGAAGTAATGGTAAAAGGCAATTTTGGGTGGGTGTGCCTTTTGTGGGCGGGGCCCTGCGGTGGGTAATGTGGACGTACACACAGCGGAGATCAATACAATATCCCCACGCTTTTAAATCATGGTGATAATAACTGATATGTATAAATCATACTTATTTGCATTATTTGATTTAATTTTAAAAACGATAAAGAAAAAAACAATTAACCATTCTTGTATTGTCAATTCGATACTGCAAAATTAAAAATTCACATTGATATTATTAAACTTAAAAGTGTGTTGTATTAAGAAACACACTGCGTGTGTTGTAAATTTACCCGAAATAACTAATTGGATGATGTATGCTGCAATGCATTGAATACTATAAACACTTCTGGTGATAAAGTACCTATTTCTTTTTGGTTCTCTCCAATAGTTTCTCGTTTGCTGTTCGTCATGATTGCAACGTGTTCGTTCAAGGTGAATGCATAGTCGAACACGCATTCTATATTCTTTGAGCCGTTGCATGTCTTTTCAGCTTCTGCAAGCGTTACGTCGTCGACGGTATCCAGGAAACGCGGTATGTAAGAAGCGTTGTGATAATCGGAATGGCTCTTACCGTCGTCATAGATAAATGCTGACGAACTGTCATTCACGGACCCTGAAATGAAGTTCGTTTTTCTTTCACATTCATCCAAACATAAACAATAAACACAGTTCTAAAAATAGCACCTGCTTATGTTGAAAAACACTTGTTTAAAATATAAAAACAAGTATTGTAAAAGTATGTTAAAATTGGTTCTTTGTTAATTATTGGTCTTCAATACCCTAAACAGTTGCGAGAACAGTAAATACATGAAAAAAAGCGCTAAAACCATAACTTACATGTCTGACCGTAATAAAATATGTCCATATCACTTGCATTAAAATGTAACCGACTTCCGTTTGGATATACAAAATCATTGAATTGGTCTCCGTCAAAATTTCCTAGAAGACCTTTTGTCACGTTGAATGTCTTTGGTACAATCGCATCTAGTGACAAAATTCCTGCTGCTTTTCCTATTTCAAGCGTTATCCCTGTTGATTGAAGAAATAATTTGCAACACACGGCAGTACTTTTATTAAATTTAACTAAGTTACCTTATTTGGTAAATAACATGTGTGACACATAACTTCATCTATATTCCTAATAAGAGAAACCGTTTTTGTTAGTCGAACTATCATTTATTTCCGGCAAATGACAATGACGCGACAATAACGAGACAAACGCGTACACATAACGTCATCTGTGAACAAAAACAAATCGGAACATAATGAGAGTCGGGTCATGACTTTGAAAGAAAAACAAAAACAAAAAAACACTGCCTTGCGTCGAATTTATATACCTATCTCAAGGAATACTACTTTTAACACGCCGTCTTCTTCATGTATTGTGAGAGTGGACGTATTAAACACGAACAGGTCGTTTTGTACTTCCCGAAGAGTATTTGTAAGATCGATTCCATCCCCATACAAAGTCACATCTGTAAAAACATCATTCAAATAAAACGCTATCTTTCATACACGTGTTTATACATTAATGTTTATGTAAATGATGCAATACAATACAAATACGATAATACTAATACTGCTGTATAATTGCATGTTTACAAACATAACTGTATTAAATAATCATACATATTTTTGTTATGATTGTCATATTTTTTCATCTTAAAATCGTTACATTGTATGATTCATGTATTGGCCATATCTATTTTGTATATACTGTATGTACTAGGCCAAAAGCAGAATGCCGGCTTGCCAATAAACTTTCAAACAAAATTGAAAACTAATAAGGTAATTTACAGACGTTAGTGTAACCAAGTCAGTAAAAAAAAAACATGAAGTTTGAAAACTTAATAAATAAACCATAGGCCTAAATATTGTTACATGGACCTGATGACATTTTTTCAATACATTGTAAACACTCGTCGTAATGGTGTACGCTTACTGTCGTTAGCTCTATCTAATTCAACGTGTATTGACGAATTGGTATGATCTATAGCAGCAAACGCCGTGAAGATTGTAGCGTAAGACAGATTCCCGTCTGCCTTCACTGCCCTCTCCGTCCTAGCTTGGAGGGAAAACGTAATATTAGGCGCATCGATGTTCAGCAAAACGTATTCCCCGAGTCCGTTGAACGTGTAGTTCATTCCGTCCAGTGTGCGCATGTGTGGATCTCCCCAGAAGGAACCTAAAACGCAATTGTTTTATTAAGTAATTACATATTCGCCAACATATATAACAAGAGATGTGTTTGTCAGAAACACAATGCACCCTAATGCGCCGCTTTGAAATAAAATTTCTATTTATCATTTGGCAGGTTTAGAAAATATCTCCCTTTAAAGCTTATTGCTTCCCTTGGATTTTGTTTTTTTATCTTTGACCTTGAAGGATGACCTTGACCTTGACCTTTCACCACTCAAAACGTGCAGCTCCATGAGATACACATGCATGCCAAATATCAAGTTGCTATCTTCAATATTGCAAAAGTTATGACCAAACTTTAACCAAGGTTAAAGTTTTTGGTTAAAGTTTTGGGACATACAGAATGACAGACAGGCAAAAAACAATATACACCCTCTTCTTTGAAGAAGGGGGCATAAAAACTAAAGATTCGTCATGTATATAAATAATGATTTTCAACGATCATCAAGAATTTTAAAGATTACGTTTTATGTACTAATGAATCAGCAAAATTAGCTATGCCCATGCAGCTATACATACATGTTTACATAGACAAACTAATGCAAGAAAATCACCATAGCATAGCTGATAAAAGTTGCAACGGGATATATCACAACTTAGCAGCTGGTACATTAAAATTAGTCTATATGCTCTCACTGATCTTTAAAAACATACATTCGTGAACATCTGTCACATATACATAAACTCTTCTTTCTTTTTCAGCAAACATGAACCTTATCCAAATCCATTTAGTAAACATATTTATTAATAAAAATGCAAGATTACCAAATCTGTATGGAGACTCGGTGTAGCATGTGCCTGTAGGATGCAGTTCGTAATAGAGATCGCAGAAGTCGGATTTCGTACAACATTTGTCCTTCATGATGACGTCATTTGCCTCGTGGTCACGTGGATAGAATGACGGATGTGAGAAGTAAAATCCACCAGATAATGGTTGCATGTCCACGAAAGTCAATGTGGAACGGTAATAACAACACGACTGGAATTTTATGACAAAAAAGGTTTTGATATTAGCATTAAAACTTACTTTTCATAATCTTTCACTCCGATATAACAGCAGACAAACAAACTTTAAGTCATAAAGATCACTTACCTTTCCATGGGGTTTGAAAGTTTCGCCGAGCATCATGTCAACGCACACAATATCGTTGCTAGTTTGCTGACGGAGTTGGGTCCGGATGTGCCAAAACCACGGGTCCCATCGGGCTAGATTGACGTCACATGGGCACATAGGTAGACGTTGGGAGTAGACATGGATGTTCTGTTTTCTGTTACTGTTTTTGTTGTACCACTTTATACAGTCAACACCGTGATTGCTAACTGCGAAATTGTTTTCATCGATATTGTTCAACAAGAGGCCACCGATTCCTAAAATATATTTGCGTTGTCTTTAAAATCAATAAGTTGAGAACATTTATTGCACTCATGATGACACTGACAAAAACAGATGTGGCGGTGTTGCAGCTTAGAAAGATAATGATATGAGCATGGATATGGTAAAAGGTTCAACTTCTTTAATTACCTCCTGATTTAGTACCCACATCCATTTGAAGTGCAGGTGTTTTGAAGGATAACCTGTGGTTAAATGAAACACCATTCTCTCCGGCGTGACCGATCCACACAGGAATCGTTGTCGTTTTATATGTTGAACTAATAGTCCACTTCATCAATTCATTTCCGTATATTGTTACGGAATAGGTCCGCATGCCATTTGAAACGATAGCCAGTTGGAACGTTGCTGGCTAAAACCATTTGAAAACAATTTAAATTAAGCGCAATTACGAAGGAATCACAATAATTATTTAACATGACCATACTGTCACTATGAGCTCTACATAGACATAGACATTCCGATAGCATATTAGAAATTAAGGTCTATCTAAACATCTAAATGTTTATTTTAGTTTTAGACTGACAAAAAGTGGAGCTCCATAATAAAGAATAAAATAAGTGTTCTGTTTTTCTGTTCAACATCGATTGATGCCCCGACGAGGATTTGTTTTTATAATACGATAATTGTAATTACATGTGTGATCTGTAATGTAAACCACGATGACGTATATGCGCCTGTTAATCAACTCGTAACAGGATATTAACATTCTATCCTTTTTACTAGCTTTGAAACGACGTTATTGTTTTGATGAACTCTTTACGACGTCGATGTATATTGGTTTCTTGCAAAATGACGTCATTGTTAGGCATACACGCATATATGTCAGTTTATTACGAAATTGAATAATGGCACATGTTAATACACTTTAATTTACAGATGATTTAAATGATTAAAAACGTTATTTGTGAAATGTTTGAAATAAATAATAACAAACTTACGTTATTGGGACTTAGTGCGAACGCTTTTGCTTTCACACTATTCCATGTTGCAATCAAAACAAAACTCGAGTCAAATGAAGAAAGATTTTCCACCCTTTTGATTACACTTTCAAGGAATGTAATGTCTTCCGTCGCCTTGGTTGTGAATGGATAGTTGTTGAGAATATCGTACATCCTGTATGTAATTGATGAGGATTTGTCAATGAAGATATCTGCGAAATATGCTGCCACAACCGGGTCCTCAATTGTCGGTCCAATGATGTCATATTTTCCTTTACTCACCGGTACAGGTTTGTTATTGGTATATTTCTTATTAAAACTTACGAGTCCACATCTGCATACATGTGAAAATTCATATGAATCATTTTAATTAACTAACGTGCCTATTTGAACACATGAAGGAATATGATAAACAAGACACGGAAGAACCTTACATTAACAAAACAAATTGTGCAATACAACAAATGAACATACATGCATTGACCGTCTCATTTTGTTGAAAACTGGTATCGCATGTGTTAAATCAATGGATTCGCTGCAGTTATGTTGATCCATTATCTTATCTCCGTTGTCTTCTCCAAATGGAAGCAATGGCACTTTCAAAGTATACAACAAAACAACATTAAATGACTTCATAAAATATCTCCATCAGTGTTGCAATATTAAACAGGCTTTCTGGAGGAACTAAACATCCTTTTATTTTTATACAATACTTAAAGATAAACAGAAGAATTCAGACTAAAAGATCATATTTTATTAAGGAATACCATATAATAACATTGAAATTAATAGACAAAAATTAGAAAAAATAGTTTGAACTAAAAAACGATGACTTTGATGATCGGTAATTTCCTTAATGCGTTCGGCAATTTCCGCCGCTATTTGCCCCCGATGACGTAGTCGTTCACCAGCGCATGACCAAGAACGACCTCCATTGTTAGTAACAGAACGCATTGAAGCATGCAAATTTCCCGAAAAACGTCAAGGTTTAAAGAACTGTGTTGATCATTTACTTAATTAATTTGCAATATAGTAACGGTGTGTTGATTTCGATTCAAATTGTTACGTGACATAGAGGATTTACAGACTAACAGTGTGGCCATACCACGTGGTCCGTGACGTCATTTTGGNATTGATATCAATTGTCGGTTCAATGTCATATTTTCCTTTACTTACCGTTTCAGGTTTAATTTTGGAATATTTCTTAGTAAAACTTACGAGTCCACATCTGCATACCTGTGAATATTCATATATATCATTTTAATAAACTAGCGTGCCTATTTGAACACATGAAGGAATATGATAAACAAGCGAATAAAATACCTTACATTTATAAAAAAAAATAATTGTGCAAAATCACAATGAACATACATGCATTGCCAGTCTCATTTTGTTGAAAACTGGTATCGCATGTGTAAACACGATGGATTCACTGCAATCATGTTGATTCATTATCATATCTCCTTTGTCTTCTCCAAATGGAAGCAATGGCACTTTCAAAGTAAACAACAAAACAATATTAAATGACTTTTATAAAAATATTTCCATCAGTGTTGCAATATTAAACAGGCTTTCTGGAGGAACTTAACATCCTTTTTATTTTATACAATACTTAACATTATACACGACTAACATACAACAAGCATACACTACGACAAGAGCTACGTGTATATACGGTCAATTGCAGGTTTACACAAGGTTTGTCAGCTACATATGAAATGATCTATATGGTATAAATTACTTACTTATGTCACATTTTTGGGTCCTTCGGTCTACCACTCCAGACATGCATGTGCACTTTTTGTCTTTACAAATTGCGCTACGTGTCTTACACATTGTAGCATCAATACATGGTCCACCAACGTCCGCTGAAACACCGTAAATATAGGTCTCAAACAAATGTTTCATATAACATTCAAATGTTAAAATCTATCTCATTTGTTCCATTAAATTGTTTCTGGCTACTTTATAACAACATCGCATAGTTACATTTCTGGATGCATGTCGGGACAGAACTGTTCCACGTGCCCGTTGCGTCACACCAAATGACGTCATTTCCGGTCAGTAGATAATCTTCTTGACATTGGAATCGAAGTGAGGAATTAAACGTTGTAACTAAAGGACTAGTAACGATCATCATGTTGTATGGCAAAGTGACATTGCCACAATCTGATAAATTTATAAAACACGATTGTAACTTTATATATATATTTAGGTTATATAGCACTATAGGAAATGTCATTTTTTCGAGATTAAAATATTTTACAACCCAATGGAGAGGTTATGATTATTCGAACTGTGACGATTATAACTATTATAGCAAAATCAGGCTAAACGTATGCAACTTTAAATAATTGTATAAGGTATAAATATACATACGTGACATATTTGACAATTGAAGTAAAATCATAAAAGCTAAATATAGATCGTTTGATACTGAGGAATTGTTTGCCATAATGTCATAGTTTATAGTGTTTAGAATCAAAGTTCTAGATTAACGTCTTTGTTATGAAAATGTAGATAACAACGAATACCTTTAACAATACATGTTGGGTTGCCGCTCCATAGACCGTTGGCTTGACATACTAGTCTTCTGACCCCAAGGAGATCATATCCAACATCACACTGAACCTCGATTATTGACCCGAAGTGTGTTCCTGTGCCGAGCACAGCGCCCTTTTCTAAGTCAATGCGCTCGCACACTAAGTTTGAAAAAACAACATCACATCAAAATGTATGCGAAGATTTCAAATAACTGAACTTGATCTTTATTAAATGTATGTCATTATTCTCATTTTAAAGTAAGTTTAACTTTTAATAAGAAATATTCTTACCAACGATATTACATATCGGATAATCCGTCCATTTACTGTTATTCTGACATGTTATGATCTGTTCGCCGGTCAATGAGTAACCATTATCGCAGGATACTGAAACCGCGTCACTGAAGTAAAATGATGTCCCGTTAACGACGCCGTTCGGTGGAGTTGGGTTATCACAATCTACAACGATACAAGTATTACTCTTGTTCAAATGTACACCAATGCATACAGTGAGTGATACATAAAATTTGATTTTCCTAGAAAATAAGTTTCAGAAAACACTAATAAATTGCATACTGCCTCATTTATATATCATAATAGTTTGTAATGGACAGCGAACATAAAATAGTAAGCAAAGCCTTATATTACTCTTGCGAACGCACGTTGGGACTGAAATGTCCCATTTGCCGTTTGCGTCACACCGCAGAACGTCATTTCCGGTCAGCTGATAACCATTGTTACATTGAAATCGCAACGATGAATTATACGTGGTCACCAAAGGACTTGTAAGTATGATACCATTGGTTGGTACTGTCACGATTCCACAATCTGAAACAAATATCAAAATACTGTAAAAGGACATATACTTTAGGATTATTGAAAGTTCCAGTGACATAATCAGTACACATATTATCATTACCAGCCGATGATAGCATTATTAAACGGAACAACTTATGATTTTAACAGCATTTCCTTACACACTTTGAACAAAAAAGGTTTTATTTAGTATTGTCAATGTTTTCAATTCTGGGCAGTTTTTATGTGTGAGACTAATAACAAAGCGTTTGTGCAATGAATGAATAACGTCGTTCACGTGAAGGTCATAAACAAAACAAGGTTCATTAACGTGTTATTTATAAAAAAAATATTAAGACGTTTCTGCATTTCATTGGTGTATGAACCCCTGTCTGGCAAATAACGACTAATTTGCATACACGCCGAATGCATATATATAGGATCTGACATGAGTTGTCATATCATACCATATTTTATTAAACGAGTTCAGGAATTGTGTTAATAAGCGAGCCTTTGGCAAGCTTACTAACGAATTTCCTGGACGAGTTTAATAAAATATGGTATGATATGACAAGGAGGTCAGATCTTTTTTATCACATGCTTGTTAACTAAATAAAATACATCTTAATTGACCAAACAAATGCTGATAGATCTTAAAGTTGTTTACTATCGTGGCGTCATTTCATGTTGACGACGTCTTTTCAACAAAATAAAGCCATGCGATTGTTTAGTTATTGATTTTGTAGCCAATAAAAACACTTAAAATGTGTAATATAAAAAAATACTTAATGTCTGTATTACATTAAAAACAAGGCATAGCATGTGATAAAGGGTGTTATTTTCCCGACAGTCCATACATCGATGTAATGAAGAAAAATGCTATTGATATTTTTACTATTGTTACAATTTTAAATTAAAACATAACGTGGATATTAAGTGTAATATTAACGCTATTAAGGTCACAAACTATTAATATCCGATGTCGTATGAAAATAGTGTCAGTTTCGGTTTCATCTCCGTCGAACGTTGACGTTCGCGCCAACCTATGACGTCATTTATGTATTGACACATGTCAAGCAAAGTCTGTAAGACTCGCGCAAAAAGATGATTTTATTTGACAACTTGTCAATCAAAAAGAAATACTATGATCAATATTTACGTTTTTATTCGCATATGCAGTGGCTTTATCATTAAATCAAAAAAACAGGTCATGAACAAAATTGCAATTGTATGTGGAACATTATCGATACGTTTGATGCGAAATATTTTAATTTATTAAATACAATTTCATGAAGTAATTAGGGTGAAAACAAAATGCATACTTTGAATGACGCATGTTGGATACTCGCTCCATTGACCTTTGCCTTGGCATGTCAGTTTGTTGTCTCCATTGATAACATATCCGGTATGACATTCCACATTGATAACGGCCCCGTACTCTTTTCCTGCGCCGATCACTCTGCCATTTTCAACTTCCATCTCATCACATACTATGAAAACCAGAGTTTGAATTCAAAGTATTTGCATCAATTTGAAAAATAATAATCTTTATAAATTTGCTTGAAACATATATGGGTTATTAGTGCCTGTCAACATTGATGTTTTAATTTACTCTTTTTTAAAAATGTGTTTGTGAACTCAAATTTTATTCAATATTATATATAAAGTATTGATTACCAATTGTCGAACATGTAACATTATCACTCCATCCCGTTTTAGTGCAGGTGATATTACTTGGTCCTTGAATTTCGAATCCCTCGTTACAATAGATAAATGCCTTGGAATATAGGGTAGTTGAATTACTTGTCACCACTTTTGCATTCGATATGGCTGGTCTCCCGCAATCTACGAATAAATAAAGGAGAACAGTTCTTTATTTTCTACTTAAACCTTATAGAACGTAGAATGAACATCTTTTTATCATAATTAGAATATAAGAAAATGAAAATTTGCGAAATATTGTTGGTGGTATTTCGTTCTGAGTCGTTATCATCGAAATAATTTTTTTTTATTGAAAAATAACTGTTGAATCGCAAAACTATTTAATCGGGGTACAGTGATCAGATCATTACAGTAACATAAAACGGGTTTGCAACGTTACGTACCGGAAGGGTCGCATATAGGGTTCCCGGACCACGTAGCGTTCCTTAGACATGTGATGACTGACACTCCCGACAGTGTATAACCGTTTTCACACGAAACGTGCACTACTGTATTGACTGTTGTTTTTGATGAATTCACCAGNTTCTAATGTAGACCAACAATTTGGCTAACACGACAAGCAACGAAATTCATAGCAAGCACGACAAGTCGATATTTTTGCTAGAGCGACTAGTAGTTATAAGTGTAGAATTGGTAACTTCTATGTTGCCAAACTATATATTTCAATTTATTTTAATGTGTGTGTCCCTTGTATAGTTCGTGTCTATTTACTGTCTTCGTGAGATTATGTGCCCTGTCCTGTGTGTGTGTGTTCAGCCATGTTTAATGTATAAAAAGTAACGTGTTTAAGATGTTTAAACAAAACAAATGAACACATTCTGCACTTATAAATGACTACTGAATCAACATTCAGACATCATGTTACCATAAATAAGACTCCTCGTTCAATATAAAGAAGAGAATAGTTTAGAACAGTTTTACGTGTCAATGAAAATTTGAATGCAATAGAGTACGGTTTAATTTTGACACATAGTCACTCTTGAAAACATACTATTTAAAAAAATGCATCAAAACAACATTTTTGCGGTTAAGCGCAATTTTTTTGTATAACCCGACCGATATTGACCTTTGTGCCGACCACAGCCCTATTGATGTTCCAAGTTGAGTTCGCCTTGCAAAAATAATTCCGTCTTCTTTTTTTGCAATCTAGCGTTTCTCGAAATAAACCTTTTTCCAAGTTTTTTTTCATATACAGAAAACATGTTGCCTATATATTCGGAACAATCGCAAAGGGTCAATTAAAATATGCCGACAAACGTATCTTTTTGTGATGTAAATAAGAAAGATAAAACATTTAAAAAAGAAAAGAAAAAGAAAAATGAATATTGTTCATATTTGAACTATAATAAGAACTGTATAGTTTTGTTTTCTTACAATATTTATATTTCCTTTGTAGGAATCATGAGACCAAAACCAACACTCAAACTCGGACAGCGAAGCAAGCGTATCAAGACGAGACGAGACGTCGGCAACACGAATATCCAACGTGGATGTCATCTTAGATCAAAACCGAAGATCAATTAATGAATAGAGTGAAATATGAAAACAAAAAACATAATGTTTACTCATCACACTGTCCACAATTGAAAACATGTGTGCAAACTAAATCTTCACCAAAGGCGGGATAGTACGAGAAGAAACGAGAGCAAGTTGTTACCTACTTATAGACTTGGACTCACATAAAAGAAATTTAATCAGATACCCCCTTTCTGTAAAATTCCTTGTTTTAGAGGGATTGCAATCAAGTAGCATGACTTGAGATAAAACAGAAAATTAAATATATACTTATTCATGCGCATTATGTGTGTTTTCAATTAATACCAGTATTTAATTTAATGGAAGTGCTAAATATTTACCTCGGTCAAATAAATGTTAAAGTAAGGTGTTTTTTGTCGCCTTTGTAAATCAGATCACAATTGCTTGCAAATAATTAAATAAATCTTTGACCAGAATTGAGTCAAGCGTTGTTTTTAATAACTCTTAAAATATCTTAAACTGGACTTTGATATAACTCAAATGCTCATTTGCCTTTTCTTTTTTTCGTGAGGTTTGTTCCATGCAGTTAATAAGTAACGAACATTTCCCACCTCTTTGTGATTATCAATTACACGGATTTTGCATACATTTTGAACCGATTTGTTTTGTTTTCATTCATTTTGTTTGAGAAATGAACACTGCGCATTTTACGTTTAATTATTAATTTTAATAAATGAAACAATATTAAATGGCACCATAAAATCACATGTACATCACAATTGCAATAATATAACAGTAGCGTTAACAAAAAATAAAATACGTTTTTTTAAATAAACGCAACAAGTAAATGACTTTTTTGAACATTGTGGTATGAACAGATCAGCATCAAATTGTAATTATGACTGAGATTTGATGATAAAGCTATTATCACAACGATTAAAGCACAGACAGGTGAAAGTCATTTCTTATACAAAACAGGACCCGCGTATATAGCACATACGTCACATAATGCGGTTTAGCAGACTTGAAAACATTAACAATCGATTAGACTAACACCTCGTTCACTTTTCTATGCGAATTAAATAAAATCAACACAATCTCAAATTTCTAATTAACATATTTAAATACAAACCTTAAGCTTAAGGTATTTTAACATGTTTTTATGTTAATAACTGCATAAAAAATAGCCACTGTTAATGTTTAATCGCCAGGTAAAGGTTTAAAGGCCTGGCAACCGGGCCCTTAACCATACATCAGTTTAAATGTAGACTTGAGTTTGAGGTGTAATAGTAATACGCAACTACCAAGTATTGCAGAATGTTGCATGTGGTATATAAGGTCTGGGAGAACAACCTAACAACAGTAACAAAAATGTAAAGCATAAAAACTGCACAAAAATAATAACGGCGAACCGTTAACTGTCACTCATGAACACATGTGAGTTGAGAACAAAACACGTTATACACGTTATTTGTGTTTCTATCCGTAGAGCCTTCAAAGTGAGCTGATATGTTTGTATGCGGCTTTGCACACTCTGCAGACATGTGTTGTTGATTCACTATATGTCTTCATATGTTCTCGCATATGAGCCCGAGTAATTGTCTTGTGTTCACATATCTCACACTCAATCTCTAGAGTGCGCTCTTCCTTGGTCGAGTGGGCATCCAAATCTGCTTGCGTTGCAAAGTCTTTGCCACAGTTACGACATACATATTTCTTTGCGTCTCTGTGTGCATTATACCTGTAATAATTCATAAGCATAATAATCACATGTATCCTACACGTACACTTATTATTTTTTTTTTATTAACTCGACAATAACATGGCTTCAGAAACATAATTTATAACAACTGGTCGTATTAGCCGATTATCGACTTGTCGTGCTTGCCTTGAATTTCGTTGCTTGTCGTGTTAGCCAATTTGTTGAAGTACATTGGAAATATCATAAGATGGTGTTTTATGATATTTTTTTTCGGACAAAACACATTTTATATGGAATTATTCACGTCCGTATATATGAGTGCACTGCAAAAAGGAATATAAAACGGATATTTTGGAAGATTTAAAATGTGCTTGTCGTGCTTGCGTGCATTGTAACGTAGAATCTAAGAATTTGCCTCGAATAATAGACTAAACAACTTATCTGGTGTCAAATATTTATATAACCGGTAATAGTGCTAAACTTTACCCATAGCCTGCGCTTTATTTCGTCAAAAAAGAGTAAATAATAAGATACTTACGTGGAATTGAAGTTTCTAAGCGGAGGCAATGTTTACATTTTTCTACTTGGCGTGCTAGCCAAAATGACGTCACGGACCACGTGGTATGGCCACACTGGACTTATACGATGTTGCAGTGTGTAGCGTTTGGCTGGATTCTTCGGATCTCCAATGCAAGAAAATTTCAAGCGCAAATTGATTCGTGCAGTGAATTCACGAAGATAATCGATGGAAAGGTGGTGGACTTTAAGCCAAGCAAATATTCCAAGTAATGCATGAAACATTTTGAGGACAAGTGTTTTGTTCACCACCGAGTGTGATGGCGAATGCGGGCATAGGGCTTAGACTCTTTCTGCATCCTGATGCAGTGCCAATTCTGTTCCCTGACACGGACAACTTCAATGCATTACACCCGAAAGCCCTAAAGCCCGACGAGTTAGGACCACGAAAACGGGATACATGCTTTTACGTGTATATGAACGTAAAACGGAAAACACGGAATTACTAAGATCAAGGATCAGATACGCATCTTAAGTTAATAAGACATTTTATATGTTCTTTCAAAAGGCTCAAACACTTTAAATGTCCAAATTACTTTTCTATTATAATCAATTTATCTAGTTATAAAAGGTAGCAGCCAGTGGGTGTTGGTCAACTCGTACGTGTTTTTTTGGTAAACTCAAACATATAGAAGTCAACTCGTACCCGAAAAAAATAGGTGTACGATATAATTTGATTATCACTTTAGATCATAGAGATGATGTCTTCTTATCTCTAAATATTTCTACATGCATTATCTAAACATACGGTTGTAACAATAAACGGTTGTAACAATTAACGTCTTTTTCACACGTGTGGTCGGTGTATTTCACGGGTATTATGTTTAAAGGATGTAAAAGGTGTAATATACAGCGTACGTTTATTAATTGCCTAGCATTATTCACATAAAGTTAATTGGTATTTTAATTATTCAGTTTTGCTTAAATGATTGTCACAACACGGAGAATAGCGTGAAAAGTGTTGTACACAGAGCACGTAAATAAATTGCATTGCATGATTCAATTTCAAAATTGGTCTTCTAATTAATCAGTTATTCTTTAATGACATTTTATGTACTACAGGTTTATTGATAAATTTCTAAAGTAGATAAAAAGAAAAACATGTTTTATTGCTATTATGAATACAAAGTTAACTTAATCACACATTTTTCATATTTTCAGGTATTTCATTAAAAGTTCATTGATAAAGTTGATGCAATGCGGTGGTTTCTGTACAAAATAAGTAGGTCACTAAGGGGCTGTAAATTTGCATATCACCATGTCAACAAGTCAGGAAAGTGTCACCAACTTGGAAGAATTTAGTATAAGAACCTAACAGCTGCCATAAATCAATCTGGTGTCATAAAACAGTTGGTCGTCTGTTTCTGTGAAGTATCGTTATCAGTGATCTACTGTTACCAATTTATCTTGCACAAACAGTAATAAATCATGCAGATTTTCTGTCTGCAGTAATCATAACAATAATATAACATACTGCACTAGCAGAAGAGTATTTACAACAAGATATGAAATAGAATTCAAAATAAATAAATAAACATTTTAATTAAGAACAAAACTCTGATTTTATTCTTGTCTTCTGCCTTTTTGCTTTGATATGGTTTAATGCACACTTATTGTTCTTAGTGATAATTAGATATCAAATTTACTACAATTATTTTATGGCAAGGAAGATGTATATGCAGTACATATT
>VMBQ01001622.1:0-101722 GCA_007657795.1 Dreissena rostriformis | reverse complement strand
AATGGGGCCATGCATAGTTGACATTGACCGTATTGTCATAAGAGAAGTTCAGTATCAATTTGAAGTCAATCGGTGTAGAAATGAAGAAATTATAGTAAAAGGCAATTTTGGGTGGGTGTGGTCTATGTGGGCGGGGCGCCCCAGGGTTGGTAATGGGGCCATGCATAGTTGAGATTGACCCTAATGTCATAAGAGAAGTTCAGTATCAATTTGAAGTGAATCCGTGTAGAAATGAAAAAATTATAGTAAATGGAAATTTTTGGTGGGTGTGGCCTATGTGGGCGGGGCGCCCCAGGGTTGGGAATGGGGCCATGCATGGTTGAGATTGACCGTATTGTCATAAGAGAGGTCCAGTATCAATTTGAAGTGAATCGGTGTAGAAATAAAGAAGTAAATGTAAAATAACCTAAAAAAATGAGTGATAATTTCTGACGCGGCCCCACCCCAACCCCTATAACTTTTGACCCAGGGGTCAGATCGAAATTCCAAATAGTGCAGGGTCGCACATATGCTCATAGCTACCATGTGTGTAAGTTTCAAGGTTCTAGTGCTAATAGTGTAGGAGGAGATATTGGCCAGGACGGACGGACAGACGGACAACCGGACAGACGGACGGCGGAGATCACCACAATATCCCCACCTTTTTTTCAAAAAGTGTGGGGATAATACAATATCTGAACATCAGGTTGTGCTTTGTTTGTGTGATATAGAGACTAACGATTAATAAAAGAAACATATCATACGAGAGGCGAAGCATCGAACGTGTAGCTTACTCGGACAATGAAAGAGATGTATATATACACTTTGTTCACTTGACTTGCACGACTTGTTTTTTTTTACAATAAAGACTCAACTGGCAACGTTTTCATTGATATCGTATGAATGGTAAGAGTGCTATAAATGACGCCATTATGTACACTCCGACACGTAAACAATAGCATGTACATTAGTTTTAATAAAAGCTATTGTATTTGTTTCAACAGTAAAGATTTGTGGATTTAATGAAATCGCAATGAAAATGATATGCGATATATGTTGAGATTTGCTAGTGTCGTAAAGAAATGAATACATGCTCAGTTATTTAAAAGAGAGTGCAGCTGATGTTTCAATGATAGTTCAGCTCCAACTATACATTATTTTGGTTAATATTACTATACAATAGCGTCATTAGAAATAGTTAAGTAAGTTTGCTAATTCGGAATAAGAAAAAGTAATGAAAAGCATAATAGATTATGGTATATTTATGTTTTTCATCGATCGCACAAGTGATGTGTTTGAGAAACACTATGCCCCCTTTTGAGCGATTTTGACCCATATATTTGACCTATGACCTTGAAGGATGAACTTGACCTTTCACCACTCAAAATGTGCAAGTCCATGAGATACACATNATATATATAATATGACAAACTGCAGTTAAACTGCAGTTAAATATTAAACATATTTGGTTCACGTTGTTCTGTTGTTGTCACTGTGTCTGTGGTAATTTATATTTCAAATGTTGAAATACAGTTACCCCGCGTTTATCCAGATCTCGATAGTCCGGAAATCTCGCGATCCGGACGAAAGTCAAGGAGAACAGATTTATTATGCAGTATTTTGCCCCGTTAAGTCCGGAATATCGCGTTCCGGATCCGGACTTAGATTTCGCGACACCGATCTGTGTATTTAGCTGTAAGTATGTCTCGTTAATACGGATGTTTCCCAACATGGGGGCTTAATCGCCCACCCGCCGTATAATCAAAAGCGAAATCACCGAGGCGTGAAGTATTGTTGTTTTAGGCCTAATCGCCAACCCGTCGTTTAAACAAAAGCGCGATCACCGAGGCATGAAATATTATTATGTTTAGGCGTGATAGCAAATAGGCGTGACTAAACATGATTCGACTCCGGCTTTAAATTTGAATGGATGTCGGCATTACACAATGCATCTTAAATGACAAACTGTTAATCACTTAAAATGACATGCTAATTCTGTGAATCTGTATGCTACATAAATAGTGTTGTGTTCTCCATTTCAATAATATCGTCATTTAAAATTTGACATATTATTTGTCCTCTATGATATAAATTCACCTCGCTCGCTTTACAATGACAATAGCTGATATCGGTTCTTTTGTTATGAACTCGAAGCAAGTGGTGAACGACTACGTCACTCTGGCTTGAACAAAAATGGCGACTTGATAACGAAGTGCGACAATTCGGCATAGTTATCGGCTGTATACTTGCTGAATACGATGGTTTTAATCGAATTATGGCATGGAAATGCATTAACACATTATAATCTCCCATAAAATCGGTATATTTCAGGTTTTTAAAACCGGGTTGGTTGATCTTTAACATTATACACGACTAACATAAAACGAGCATAAACTACGACAAGCGCTATAAACGGTCCATTGCAGGTTTGCAAAAGGTTTGTCAGCTACATATGACATTAATCTTTATGGTATAAATTACTTACTTATGTCACATTTTTGTGTTCTTCGGTCTACCACTCCAGACATGCATGTGCACTTCTTGTCTTCACAAATTGCGCTATGTGTCTTACACATTTTAGCATCAATACATGGTCCACCGACGTCCGCTGAAACACCGTAAACATGGGTCTCAAACAATTTGTTCATATAAGATTCAAGTGTTAAAATCTATCATATTTGTTCCATTAAAGTGTTTCTGGATACTTTCTAACAACATCGCATAGTTACATTTCTGGATGCATGTCGGGACGGAACTGTTCCACATGCCCGTTGCGTCACACGAAATGACATCCTTTCCGGTCAGTAGATAATCCTCTTGACATTGGAATCGCAGTGAGGAATTAAACGTTGTTACTATAGGACTAGTAACGATCATCAT
This sequence comes from Dreissena rostriformis, assembly GCA_007657795.1. Lineage (NCBI taxonomy): Eukaryota > Metazoa > Mollusca > Bivalvia > Myida > Dreissenidae > Dreissena > Dreissena rostriformis. Next base: position 98,863 of record VMBQ01001622.1, on the reverse strand, counting down.
GTTGTTTGGCAAAGTGACTTTGGCACAATCTGATAAATGTATCAAACACGATTATTACTTTATATATATTTTCAGGTTATAGAGCACTGTATGAAATATCAGTTTTTCGAGATTTTAATATGTCACAAACCAATGAAGAGTTTTTGTTAGTATACTATTACTGTGAATATTTTAACTAAATTCAGACTTAATGTATGCAAATTTTAGTAACTGTATAAGGAATTTAAACTATGACATATTTGACAATTGAAATAAATCATTAAAGTAAATATGGCTCGTTTAATACTGAGGACATTGAATGTCATAGTTCATAGTTTTTAGATTCAAGAACTCAATTATCGCCTATGATAAGATCATGTAGATGAAAACGTTTACCTTTAATAATACATGTTGGGTTGCCGCTCCACTGACCGTCGGCTTGACATAATAGTCTTCTGTCACCACGGAGATCATATCCAATATCACACTGCACCTCGATTATTGACTCGAAGTGTGTCCCTGTGCCGGTCACACTACCATTTTTTAAGTCAATGCGCTCGCACACTTAGTTTGAGAAAAAAACAATATCACATCAAAATGTATGTGAAGATTTCAAATAACTAAACTAGATCTTTATTAAATGTATGTCATTATTCTCATTTCAAAGTAAGTTTAACTTTTAATAAGAAATATTCTTACCAACGATATTACATATCGGATAATCCGTCCATTTACTGTTATTCTGACATGTTATGATTGGTTCGCCGGACAATGAGTAGCCATTATCGCAGGATACTGAAACCGCGTCACTGAAGTAAAATGATGTCCCGTTAACGACGCCGTTCGTTGGAGTTGGGTTATCACAGTCTACAACGATACAAGTATTATTCTTGTTCAAATGTATGAGAACATCAATGCATACAGTGATACATAAAATTGGATTTTCCTAGAAAATAAGTTTCAGAAAACACGAATAAATTGCATACTGCCTCATTTATATATCATTATAGTTTATAATGGACAGCGAACATAAAATAGCAAGCAAAGCCTTATATTACTCTTGCGAACGCACGTCGGGACTGAACTGTCCCATTTGCCGTTTGCGTCACACCGCAGAACGTCATTTCCGGTCAGCTGATAACCATTGTTACATTGAAATCGCAACGATGAATTATACGTGGTCACCATAGGACTTGTAAGTATGATACCATTGGTTGGTACTGTCACGATTTCACAATCTGAAACAAATATCAACATACTGTAAAAGGACATATACTTTAGGATTATTGAAAGTTCCAGTGACATAATCAGTACACATATTATCATTACCAGCCGGTGATAGCATTATTAAACGGAACAACTTATGATTTTAACAGCATTTCCTTACACACATTGAACAAAAAAGGTTTTATTTAGTATTGTCAATGTTTTCAATTCTGGACAGTTTTTATGTGTGAGACTATCAACAAAGCGTTTGTGCAATGAATGGATAACGTCGTTCACGTAAAGGTCATATACAAAACAAGGTTCATTAACGTGTTATTTATAAAATAAATATTAAGACGTTTCTGCATTTCATTGGTGTATGAGCCCCTGTCGGGCAAAAAACGACTAATTTGCATACACGCCGAATGAATATATATAGGATCTGACATGAGTTGTCATATCATACCATATTTTTTTAAACGAGTTCAGGAATTGTGTAAGTAAGCGAGCCTTTGGCAAGCTTACTAACGAATTTTCTGGACGAGTTTAATAAAATATGGAATGATATGACAAGGAGTGTCAGATCTTTTTTATCACATGCTTTTAAACTAAATAAAATACATCTTAATTGACCAAACAAATGCTGATAGATCTAAAAGTTGTTTACTATCGTGGCGTCATTTCATGTTGACGACGTCATTTCACCAAAATAAAGCCATGCGATTGGTTAGTTATTGATTTAGTAGCCAATGAAAACGCTTAAAAATGTTGTATTACACATGTGTAATATAAAAAAANTTCAGCAGTCGGTATTGCCTCTTACAACTGAGATTGGGCTAAAACGTAACTGAAGTTCACTTTCAGAAAAGGTATATGGTGGTTTATGGATCAAATTTCTTGTTTATGCTAGGTAGTTATTATGATAACATGAACAAGGTTCTTTAGCAAATGAACTCCATTATCGCTAGTTATGTCTGCCATACTTTTATTTGAAGCTTTTTATATGTGCGGACTTTTCGCGACGCCTGGTACTTTTCAGTACTTTTAACCATGTTTTCTTAGGCGTTTTAAGCTAAAATATCACAAAATCATAAACCTTACAGCCTGCTTCATAGGTAATAATCAGTATTTATATATAATGTGAGTGGTAATGACATCTTGCCTTCCGATTTTCAAACAGTTGACGATTAAAAAAACAACAACAACACACGCTTGGACCAACCTTACTAAGTTTCTATGATAATTGATACTATTCTGAGAAACAAATCATTGTATAAGCATCCATTCAATGATCATGCGCGCTTCATATATGGAAATGCGTTAATTAATTCCACCCCTTTCCGATGTAATCCATAGAGATGTTTCTATTTGTAATGCTTAGCTGGCTTTCTAGATGGATAATACAATTGTGTATTTTTCTTTAATAATCTCATACAGAAACACATAACAATACTATTGAATCTGTTAAACGGACTCACTATCTAGAATAAATTATGTGGCATTCAAAATATCCATGTTTATATAACCCTTATCTCCGTTATGGCGTCTGACTCTCTTAAAGTGGTTTAACAAACCCAACTTTTGACACATCGTACACAAAATAATTGATGTTGCTCGATAAAAACCGAAAATGAAAGAACATTCTACAAAAATAATCGTAATATTAATTAAATTAATTTGATGTTCGATGTTCAGACAATTATTGAATAGATAGAAAGTATAACTAATCACTTGAATTCGATATTATATAGTTTGTCGTGGTAACGCCAAGTTTACCCGTAGAAATGATTAAGTAAGTTGATGTTACCTAGCAAACTCGCGAAAACAAGATAACATCTTCGTTACGACTTAATCAACTAATCAGAATTCGCGCGAATCTGACCGATTTGTATAATACAAATCACGTAACTCTTTCGTGTATTTAACATTTTGAAACATGTGCTAAACAAGAAGTAACTGGTTGGCTAATTATTTCGTTAAAGAGACTTATTTTTCTCGTTGCCACGAATTGATATGTCGTAACATCGAATTAGTTAGCTCTTTCTCACAAATTTATAAGTCGTTCCCGCTACTTACCAAACCGTACCTACGACTTACCAACTCGTCTCTGTGAATTAGTTATTTCTAACGAGATAGAAAGCCGTGTTGAAAATGCACTTGTCGCTATTGTGCCACTGAACATCATAGTGCATTACTTATTTGTCATTTGTGTACGGGAATGGAATCGAGAATGGGAGACAACGTGTATGCGATCTCAAAAATGTGAATGTTTCGTTTACCTCCCTTAATTACTCCAATTTAAAGAAGCAGTCCCGTGATTATTTTTTTTATATCATGATCCATTTATTATTTCGATCTATAGTTTTAGAACTTAATAATGCAATTTTTTATGAGCAACTACCTGCATCTGTAGACGGATCCTTGTCTCGTGAAATGGTTTATTTATTGTATCATGGGTCCTTATGCGCATGCGCCACCATGTTCTTGTACTAAAGACTGTTGAAAGCATTTTGATTTCAAGTACACATAATAGTTGAATCTCCCTATATAAACGTTCATTTAAACTATAGCAAGATTTCATAATGAATTATTTATTTATATAAGCAGAATAACAATCCGGAAAATAAACATAATAGGAAACTCGTCAATTATGGCTTAGAACAATATTTGTTTTCCTAAGTCTAGGAATTCAATAATTAAACTGGCCTTGTCGATAACGCTACGTTACGTTTATACCTTTTTAATTGGCGCATTTACTAATCTCCATTAGTGGTTTGATGAAAGAAACATATGCACATGATTAACACCTATTCTTGCTTTTTATAAACAATGGTTCAATAGTGTTTTGTTATGTAAAGGTAACTGGCAGGAAGTGAAGTACATAAATATTTCAAAAGGTTGTGCAATTCTAAATCATCTGAAATGATCAATAATTCACTACTGATACACGGCATTGAAAACCCGTTTACACGGTCTACAAACTCGTTATACTATAGGAGACCAAAGAAGCTGGAATTTCATATTTTTATTTATTGCGAGATTGACATTTTAATAACATAATAAAGTACTCCACTGCACAATGTCCGCGATGGAAGAGTATGCTGTCAGTTTATGTGTATACTTTTCGTGTTGAAAGTGTGAAATAAGTCATGGAATTTCAAAACACTTCGATCATAACTGTTTATTCTGTAGTGTAATAAGGAGAAAACGTTTTTAAAAAGTGCTGCTAGCACCAGAATTTGAATCACTCGATATAATTGCATTAAAAGTATAGCCCCTTTACCTGTCAGTCATAAATCAGTATGCATACCACTAAATAGTTCAGTAATTAAAAGTCAAAGTTCCTTTGTTTAAATTAATTGTGACGCACATGACAACAATAACAACAACAACAACAACAACATAACCTTTATTTAACTCAAATCACAAATACAGTGACACATGAGAATACAATGCCAATGCAACTTTTACAAAAAGTTATGAACAATTGTGACATGGTGTTAAAATTTATAGAGAAAAAAGAAAAGAAAAAAGAATTGGAGTCGATATAAGATATGGGACATAAATATAGAGTGAGTGGGGGAATGGTGATGTTGGCCTGAGAAATGAACAATATTTCCTTTGGCCTAAATAACCTGTTTGTTAACATGGATTACTGAAATAGACTATAGCTATGGGTTTTCCGTTTGATTCTATTTAGAGCATAGTGAATTTGATTGGTTGATTTATTTTTATCTGCTGCAGTAGGGCGCTTCGCTGATATGTGTGTAAACCCTGGAATTAGGTCAGAAATGTGCGTTTTTGTTTGTGTTTTCACTTTTGTAAGCTGCAGAATATTCACGGAGAGTGAATAATTATTACTAATAACGGAGTAATTCGTATTACCGAAAACTGTCCTACTTTATTCAGAAGTATGGAGATATAAGCCGTAGAAAGTATTTCACAACTCATCTCCACACAAGTTATGTGGCCGGGAAGGGGATCAAAACTGCTCTCCTCGGATATTTAGTAAAGCTGTTTACCAACTTAGCTAACCGGCCCGGTCACAACGCTTTGATATTTGGTATGCGACTTCAGAGTGTGGTCCTATACAAAGATTGTTCATATATTCACTTTCAAAACTTGTATCGTTCCATTACACAAGTGAGCTATACACGGCCATCTTGGCTCTTTTGTTTCAAGTGTAATCATATAATGTTAATATTCATCAACAGGTGCGTGTATTGTGAATACATGTGGGCTATGTGTGATGTTCTGCATACACTTTAACTGGGAACATTACTATGATTCACCATACTAAGGCGTAAAAGCAGCTTTAATAAGCTTTATGTTATTGTTTTGTATTATATGTAATGTAGTGAATAGTAAACGCATATAGTAACTTGTGATGTTCGGCTAGCCTTCAAACAGGTTTAATGCTTCAATGTTTTGCATTGACCGTTCCAAGGCGGTGATCCAAGTTATTTTTTTTAATGTTTATAGTTGCTTTTCTGTTATAATAGAAGTAGATAAGAACTGGAATTCACTTCTACAGTGTTCTATAATGTTTACCTATTAAACGACAGAATGGAGTGCTTGTCCAATTTCCATCTTCTTTGCAAACTATTACTGAGTCACCGACAAGTATTCGACCACGTTCGCATGCGACGCTAACAACAGATCCCACATTCGATGAAGTGTCGTTGACCCTACCGAATTGTGGCATTGGGTTACCGCACTTTGCTTTTAAATTCAAACATAAATTCATTTTAAATACATTAAACATACAAACACAGCTTTAAATTGATAGCCAGTTAATTCTAAATTTAAATATCATTCTACTATATGATATTGTTTTATTAGTAGATAGGGTAATGACTTGAAAAGTTACCGTTCTATTTTTTTGTAAAGGTATTCTAAGTGTGTACCATAAATGTATTTGCTTTTCAATTAAATACAAAGACTGCTTATTAATTGTAACGTTTGACTGTAATAATATTTGACTTTGTCATACCTGTACATGTTACGGCTACATCATCGCTATGGGAACAATCGTCGTAAGTTACATACTGGCAATCATTGATATGAGAACTGTTGGCACCACATACCATCTCATCTATAAAAACAGGTCCCGTTCCCATCTGATGATGATGATGATGAGATGATGTGCGGAATCCTTTCGCAGAACTAAAAACAAATGGCAGAACAAAATCGTTCAACCATTTCAGACGATAAATGCTTAAGGCTGTATGCATATGCATTTAATTTTATTAACCTAGAACTGTGGAGTTTTTTAGCGCTAAACATTAGAAAAATCTAGGTTTTTACAATAAAATATTGTAACGAGTTTACGTATGTCAACAATCAGACACTTACTAAAAGCCCATCATTTTGCAAATTACGTTCGATTCCTCCATTCCAAAGCCGTCATCGCATATTGTTCCCCACGTTTCGAACACTTTGATCTCAACTCGGCCGTCAAAAGAGCTATTTCCATTTACAAGTCTTATCATCTGAATGACAAGTGGTCTGCCTGGAAAATATATTGTTCATTGAAATAAATAGAATGTATCCAATCAGTAAATTACTATGCATTTTTAATTAAACTTTTAAAGTGAACACCGTCTTGTGTAAATTATATGCAAAGTCTATCTATATTGAACGATATCTGTTGTAAAATATAATAAATGACAAACAATAACGTATAAGCAGCTAAATCTTCATGATGAAGTATGAAGTTGACACGTTTTACAAAGCATGTAAGATATATTCTTCATGTCATTTGGATTGTTTTAGTGGTCAAGAAAATTATTGGTGTAAAAAAAATTGAAATGATCAAATTGGAATATACCTTATTCGCAACTCAACTATTCTCTAGGAACTAACAACTTTTATATAACTTTTTGTTACATTATTTTTCACATTATAACAAAAAATAATCTTTTGCGATTCGGTTGTTTTGTTGCTGTTTAAACAGCACTTAAGTAATTAAATTATACACAATGGATTGTGCTCATGTATTTACATTATTTTTACGTTGCATTATATACAAATCTTTTCTTAAAATCTAACCAATTCAATACGGCTCTCTTTTGTTTTGCATAAGTGTTTTTATAAAGAAAATATGAATTCTTGAAGCGATACTTACTGTATTCCTGACATTCCTCAATAGCTGTCCAATTTCGTGCAATACACGTTATGCGTAGGTTACCGACGTAGGTTTTTTTTATCTTCACAATTAGCGTACAGGCTTGAGCCGTTGTAATGAAAATAATCAACATCCCATAATGCTAGGTCTGGTCTCCCACATTCTAAAATAAAATATTTATTAACAGGCGTTGTAAAAAATATATTCAAGGCACAATAAGTATTTTATGCGTGCCTCTTAATTTGTGCACATAATTTTAGAAAAACCGATGGGTACCTTTCATTGTTATTATTATTGTTATCAAATATCCAATCTATATTGTGATAACCTTTTTAATACGCCAATAAAAATCTTGGATTTAGCTGTTCCGTTCATGTAGCGTATGTATGGAATAACGCCAGATATACAATTATAACAAGATGTCAATTGTAAGTAAACGTATGCCATACACTTAACATACGTTCTTGATACGATGAGATTGGTTAGCAAACATTTAGCCTATGTTCGCTAAGAACCATTTACGTTAACTGCGACAATAATACTCATCACACTTTAGAAATGTCGTTAAAGAGCTCATTCATGTCTCACATGTGAAGTGTGCTACATGTCCAAAGGAAGATGCTGAAATAACCAAAAACATGAAAACAAATTCACTTGCCAGTGCATAGCACGGACACATCTCGGCTGTGATTGCATTGTCCGTTTTTAAGATACAGACATTCATCAAGAAACGTTTCAGAACCAGTACAATGCAGTTGATCAATGTGCACAGGACCTGGACCTTCGCCATATCTTACGTCAGTGAAGAATAAGGACGCTTTGTAACTAAAAGAATAAAAGTGCTTTGATGCATTTTATCATAATTAGTCATAACAAAAAAGCGATCCTAGTGGTTGTGTTTAAGAAAAGGAAACATGATATAAACAACTAGAATTGTGTGTTATTCTTGTTACATATGTACAATCAATTTAATGTAAACTTTTCAAGTAAATTAAATGTAAATATATTTTTATTGTTGGCTGTAACAACTAATATTCGGACATGGAAGACATGTGGTACTTACTTGTTACGGATAGTACATCACGGGTAAACTAACAAAAGCTATTAGTCTATAAACATATTGGATTATTAAAGTCACCATACAGGTCCACAAGGTTAAACTTACGAAATATATGGTTTTAAAGGTATTTATTTGGTATGCTAAAATTATGGTTGTTCTTATATGCAGATGACATTGTAATTATGGCAGAATCAAAGGAAGAACAAATTAAAGGTTTGTAATTTTTGGGGGAATATTGTGATAGGTGAACATTCTATGTAAACACAAATAAAACAAATGTTATGGTTAAAAAATGGGGGGGGGGGCAACTTAGTAGGGATATTATTTTTTTTCTAAACAAACCAAGCATTAGAAATTGTATAATCATTTACATACTTAGGAATTGTATTCACTACATGAGGATCTTTTGCAAATACATTTGAAACACTTTCAGATCAATCCTCGAAGGCTGTTTTTAAGCTTAACTCATACTTAAATTGTCCAACAATTTCAAAACATACCAAATTAGAGTTGTTTGATCAGCTTATTTTTCCAATTTTAAATTATGGGTCAGAAATCTGGGCTTACCTGAGTCAATGGCAACTGAAAGAGTCCACTCAATTGTGTTCAAACAACTACTAAGTGTGAAAATTCAAGAACAGAATAACGTTGTATATGGGGAACTTTGAAGAACATTTTTGAAAACTAAAACAGCCATTAATGTAATAAGGTATTGGTTGAAAATTTGATAATACAAACACCAACAGAAACTTAGCCATGTTTTTAAATTAAGCATTTATTCAAAGAAACCTGTATAAATATTATTAAGATTTATTGTGTATAGTTGATTACTCAAACTTTAATTCTCGCTCTCTTGTAAATTTGTCTTTGTTGTTTTTTTTTATGTTATAGCTATAACATTGTTAAATAGATTCTTAATAATGTAATCCAAGTGTCCTAGACCTTTCATGTATTTATACTTTATTCAACAACTTTTGAAATTTAATACTGATCACATTTCATGCTTTTATATATGTTACTATGTTTTTGAACATATGTACTCAAAGTCGTTTGGTCCAACAATATTTATTAGTCGAAAGACTTGTGAAATGACGTAGCATACGAGAGGCAGAGTCAGGTTTTACACCACATCAATGTAACTGTTACTCCTAATCTGACAGTTTTAGCATGTATAGAATATTACTCCTTTATGATAATATGTCATGCCCTACCTAGAGTCCAAAGATTTACATATCACATCGGCATCAGTGTAGTCAAAATTGCTGTCACATATTGTTCCATAAACGCCGTCAACAGCTATTTCAACTCGACCTACGTTAGGACCTGGTCCGTCAACAAGGCGAACATCTGTTATATTCAGCGTTGGGTCTGTAATCATAATTTAAAGCATTCCGTCATAAATTAACTAGCACACGAAGGAGACGAAATCGCTTATAGTTTTTACTTTATTCAATAGAATTATGATATCAAAGTTCTTTCTTACAGCTTGTGGTAGAGCAATCATTATTCTTATAAGTAATTATGGTCCTACAAATGATTTCATAATAAATAAATGTTTATGTAAATAGACAGAACACCGGTGAATAACATGCTGGGTTAAAAAGAGGATACTATTTTATTAAAATTTTATCCTGTCTTCAAGTACAGAAATATATTTCTAAACAAGACTATTGCCAAGCAATGATGTCCCCTACCGGCTCAACCATTGTCAGAAAAAAATCAGATTAAAAAAACAACATATTTGTTGCCATAGCAACCATAATGTTTTACGTAGGAACACAATGAAATGACGTGCATAATGTCCATATTGCCATCTATCCATGTTTGAAGTTTCATGAAAAATATGAAGAACTTTTAAAGTTATCGCAGGATCCAGAAAAGTGTGACTGACTGACTGACACACACAAACACACACACACAAACACACANACACACACACACACACACACACACACACACACACACACACACACACACACACACACACACACACACACACACACACACACACACACACACACACACACACACACACACACACACACACACACACACACACACACACACACACACACACACACACACACACACACACACACACACACACACACACACACACACACACACACACACACACACACACACACACACACACACACACACACACACACACACACACACACACACACACACACACACACACACACACACACACACACACACACACACACACACACACACACACACACACACACACACACACACACACACACACACACACACACACACACACACACACACACACACACACACACACACACACACACACACACACACACACACACACACACACACACACACACACACACACACACACACACACACACACACACACACACACACACACACACACACACACACACACACACACACACACACACACACACACACACACACACACACACACACACACACACACACACACACACACACACACACACACACACACACACACACACACACACACACACACACACACACACACACACACACACACACACACACACACACACACACACACACACACACACACACACACACACACACACACACACACACACACACACACACACACACACACACACACACACACACACACACACACACACACACACACACACACACACACACACACACACACACACACACACACAAACCGGTAGGGGACAAAAAGGGTGTGCTAGTCTACTGCCTTTCCGACGACTTTATGAAAGATTTTGATGAAGTGAATTATTTAAAGTTGTTTTATTATTCGAGGAAGAAAGATGAATGTTGCAATCTTCTGGCAGTATAACAACCTATGTTTTTTTGTTTAAACTTCGAATCATTTTCTCCTTGTTCATATACGAGTAATGGTCCCTTTTTTAAGTAAATTGTGACTCAGATTATTTTTACCTAACGACTTTCCTGATATATTCTCCTTAAAGAGTTTTGCTGATGTTGCCAAATACTGTGCAACAGCAACACATGAATATTCGGCAATATGACAGTAATGGAAATTAATAAAGTAAAAAAAGCCTTTATAAATGCCATATACATACAAGTATTTTGGTCGCCTTGGCACTTCACAAGTTTCGCGGAGGGCAGCGTAAGATAAACTTATATGTCTGGCAAAAAATGCAAGTTTTGCTATTAAACAATATCCAACCATTTGATACTTTCACAATATTGTTTTGGAGTAGTAACTTACAGGGGAGGCAAACAGCGTTATGCGGCGACCACTGTCCGTCCTTGCAAAGGAATGTGCTGACGTTTACAATGTATTTTCCAACGTCGCAAATCACTGTTGCAATTGTTCGGTTTGAGTTGTATGTCAGCGATCCACCAGATACATTCAAAACGGGACATTCTGCAAAAATACGTTGTGGGTATGTGGGATAGTGCCTGATTGTGCAATAACAATAAAGTCAAATATACATTTTTGATAAACATTATTGTGTCATCCTTATCAAATTTATATTAAAGCTAACTAGACACATCAAACGCACATTTGTACCCGTATCAGTTGAGCGGCTTGATTAATTAAAACGCTCCCGATATGGTAAATACGGATACACGTTTAGATTGCCATCCCCTATTACTTCCAGACTAGTTTGGTAGAGAACCATCTTAAGAACAGTTATGTTATATGATTCGATGTTTATTTGGACATGGCGATTTTATACAATTTTAAGTAGCACTTTTGGCTGATAGAAAGCGCTTATGGCAATGTTGTTGTTTGATATTTCATAAAGTAACATTCATCTAACTTATAAAAACTTAAGTATTGTTTTTAAAATCGCAATATTATCTAGACATTACACATCCGAAAAATGAGTGTGGCTAAAAGGAAATGTAAAACATATTAAGCAAAAATATAATTAGTTGGGTGTAATAGAGATAACTATGTCCAAATATCATAAAATGACTCAGATTGTGTAAATTAATTGTTATCTTCCAGTAAATTTATTATTTACATTTCATTTTTACTATTTAACATACACAATTCTTAAACCATTTTCATATGTATACAATTTAAATTGTACATTTTAAAGAAATGACCCAACCCCTTTGGGGCCAATTTCTTTAGTACAAATAATCACTACTCTAAACAGAGATGTTCAGGTTTGTTAGTGTTCCCCATCAGTAAAGAAGAAGCTTTAAACCATCGATGCGGTAAAAGAGGAATTTCTTTCTCTCAACTGGATTGAACGAGGGTACCTGGATGAGGCTCTATTACGTTTGTCACATTTCAGTTTTAAGTCGATTTCAATAACGGAAAAACCTTGTGAAACTATTTGAAAATCCTACAAATGGTTTCTTTCAATAACATTCAAAACGATATATTCTGCAAACTTTGTATGTGACTGTAATGTTTGTATTATAGAAGATGTCGTGTATATATCAATATTTGAAATATACATGCAGAGCAACTGCGTGCTTTTAACTCTAAGCAAACGCATATTAATGTCAATGTGTTTACGGTTAGTCGAAATTGATCGATGAAGAATATATCGTTCCTAACAATCACTCATGTTTTATGATTTTATGAAGATTATTATCGATTTGTATGAACTTCAGGATTTCCGTTCGTTATGTATGTTTTAAGTAGCTGTAACAATACATGTATAGTATTCTATTTTTTATTCGGCTTGTTTACCACATTTTCCAGTTGAATCGGTTGAATGGTTGTATTGTGTGCAAAATAATCTGTGCGATAGAGAACATTTTTTTTATACCTATTGTTCAAAGTATTTATGAATTCAATAGGTTTTATTTTATATTTAATATCATTACATAAATGTTTTTGTTGACAAAATAAATAAATTAATTTGCTTTCATAAGTCAAACTGGATAACTAAACATTATTCCTGAGCATTCGTTCCTACTGCATTTCTCGTGTAAAATTCGCTATCATTTTATTTCAATTGCTATATACAAGCGAATGCCATATCGTATTGTAGCCATTAAAAAATAAATGAATAAATATAAACCCCAACAAAGATATTCATGTTTAATATTTAATTTCAGCGATTACTATTTGAATGTTTTATTTGCAAACAAAATATCCATCTTTTAAATAATCAAAGAGTTGAACGCACCCAAAACCTGCCGTACACTCCTTAAAATTGCATTAATAGGAAGGACTTTATATTTACAGATTGTATGTGTAAAGTGAAATGGTGATAAAGCGATTTAAAGATATAGTTTAAATAAGGACACTTCGGAAACAGAAAGAAACAATATACAAATGTAGATGAAGTGTATGTTATACGATTAGCGCATATATTCGTTTTGACGTTTGTCACATAAAGCAGTTGTTTAACATATAGAGCATACATACAGAGAATACATATAAGTATGATAATGTTGCAACTTTAAATATCATGCCAATATATTGAATATCGTTTTTTAATGAATGGATTAAACATCTGGCTAAGCTCCATGTTAGGTTGACATAATTTAATTGCTGTTTCATTACTTTTTAACATAATAATTCTCGTACCTGAACATGTAACGGCTACGTCCTCACCATGGCTACAGTCGTGATCGTTCACATACTGGCAATCATTGATATGAGAGCTGTTGAGACCACATGACAAGTCATCAACGAGGATAGGTCCAAATCCCCCGTGAAGTGATGTGTTGAATGCTACAGCACTACTGTATGGACATATAGCGTTGTGTACAGTTTTCAAATTAAAAAAATTAAACTATTTCAAACATTTTCAATAAATGCTAATTAATGTATGTACATACATTTACAGTAATTTATCAAGCACTGTGTAGTTTGTATTCTTCGATGTAAAGGAATGTAAATATTCACTTGTTTTTTCAAATTTAGCATGATAATGAGTTAATATGTATTTCCACACTAATACACCTACTTAAAGCCCATCATTTTGCAAATAACCATGGCTTCCTCCATTCCAAAGCCGTCATCGCAAACAGTTCCCCAAGTGTCGAACACTTTGATCTCAACTCTGCCGTCAAGGTTGCTACTTCCGTTAACGAGTCTTATTTCTTGAATGGCAAGCGGGTAACCTGAGAAACAAGTTGTTGAATAAAACCATTTTAAAAACTACAAAATATATTGACAATCTTTGTATTCCATAAATATTCGTTCTTTTACATCAGATATTTTTTGTAAAATGTTTTTGTTTGAATATGTAAAAAATAAATTGTAAACTATACAAATATTCGGCGAAAACGGAACATATTTATGACACTTGGTTGGACTTGCGAAAGCTTTTAGTAAATGTAATTTACCTTATATCAATTATAAAAATAATTGAACTCGTACCTATACATTGGATGCCCACATCGTCAGAATGATTGCAACTGTGCGACGACTGATACAAACACTCGCTCACGTCCTTTTCAGATCCAGAGCAAAACAAATTGGCAATATGTACATAGCCTGATCCTCTTCCGTAACCGGCGTTTTTGTCGATTGAAAGGTAACTGAAGATGATATTCATAAGCGTGAACATGTCTGTCATTCACAATTGATTGAATCAAACGCATTGGTTCACAGAGTACTTTCACTAAGTGGAAAACAACTTAAATATCACTGACATAAACAGCAGTTGGCTAAAATAACACATACCACGTCTATTTCTATGATTAGTTGCACTCACAAGTCTTGCTTCACCGTTAAGGTTAAGGACAAACTATTGTATCTACATTCTATGTTATACTGACTGTTAACCTCAAATAAACTACAAACAGATAAACCTAAAAACGGTCAGGTTTGTCAGACAATCCCAGACTTAAAAAACAACACTGCAAAAGCAATATGCGTTTGATTTTTCTTTCTAATGATGCATTCGGTTAGATTTTCGAAACTGTATTTCCCTTTATTTTCTATATTTTTCTGAGAGGATAATTGTTATGAATTAATAAACTCACAGAGCATACTTAAACCATATAACCCTTGGGAGCATCCTTGAGAAGGGGCATAATTGAATAACAATTTAGGAAGGAGGGAATCAACCAATGAAGGAAAAACAGGCCATTTCCTATGGGGATAAGAATCAGGCGATTTTCTGAATGATGGCTATGAAAAACATACAGCGTAATAATGACTAATTGTGTGGATGAGACCGATACAAGAAATAACCCCACTCAACTAGATCTATTTTGTGAATAAGGTTTGTTTTTAATTAGTTATTAATAATATTAGTGACGTTGATACAATCAATACTACTTTGTAATAGAAACAATCGTGTAATTTTCATTTTTCTTCAATTTCGTTTTAATCGTTATACACGCAAGAAGCTCAAAGAGAGAACACAATTAACCATCAAGCATATTTCAAATTGATTCGCGGATATCGCGTTCAACGTTTGATCAGAAGGAGGTTCTTTTCACGACGAAGTATATTTCTACACTTTTTTATAAGTTTGCGTATTTGAAAATATAAAAAAAGGTTATATTTTGTTTGTTTAATTCTTTAAACAAATTATTAAAGTACATAAACGCCAAGATAAACTAAAACCGTGTATTTCAATATCACCTAGTAGCATTCATCATTCTGCATAGAACAATTAATTCTTCCACTCCAAACATGTTGTCACAAATGGTTCCCCATGCGTCGTTGATTTTCAGCTCCACCGTACCTCGATATAATTGGTGAAGGTTAACAAGGCGCATATCTTGGATGACCACTGGCCTGCCTATTTTATAAATAATAGATATTGTATCAAACGTTTGATTTTGACGTATAGGTGATGACAGGAAGTAAATCATATACATTGACATGCTTAAAAGAAGTGTATTACCATATTATCCTACCCGAGGTTGTGGCTTTAAAACGCGTACTTATTCTGATTTTGCGTTTTATTATAATGGATAATCCAAAATACTATAAAATATTTAAATTTGATTTTTTTATTTACTTTGTTCCAACACAAATTCAACATAAATCTGTAAAATTATAACGATTTAAAATAATTATCGCGCAGATTTTGTTCATGCCTCTGGGGTAAATTTATTTTGTACTCTTCCTTCGTACTTATCGTACATTAGGTATTTATTCTAGACATATTTAAAAAAAATTCTTAACAAGCGAAACAGAGTTCAATGAACTTAACGTTTCTATATTTCATTACATTCATTAGAACGAATGCCATTTCAAAATGGTTTTCAATGGACAGGGGTTAAATGCTTAGCATAACAAGAGGGCCTAGATCGCTCACCTGTGTGGGGAGTGGTCACTTTCGAACACATGGTTATTATTGGATTTTTTTTAAGAGGACCACAATCTGATGGTACATACAAAATATCAATTAAATTAAAACAATTTAACCATATACCCCCAGACAGGATTTTTTTAATCATATGAGCGGACCACTGTACACGCAAACATAGCACCGTATGGACTCTTTGTTTCAGACATGATTCGTTTTTAACTTCAGCATATAAGTCAAAAAAATTATGCGACATGGGGCATGGTCAGTTTTGACCCCATACGCATCATTTAAACACTCTTCATAGAGGCCCTTTTTTAAGTTTTCATCATACAAAATTATTTTAAGAAATTGTGACCTACATATGCAGTGGACCGGAACCATTTGAACAACTTTGAAAGAGGGTCACAAAAAGGGTCATTTCTGTGAAGTTTCGTGAGAATATGCTATGCGTTTTAGGATAAGATATTGTTTAAAGAAAATTATTGAAGACATCCGAATGACGACTGATAACGGACGACAGTGGATGCCGGAGATCCACCAATCACAATAACCCACATTAACCCACAATGGGAAATTAAATTTAACTGACATTCTTCGGTGTGACTCCAAGATCCATTGTTTTGACAGGTGTATTGTACATGCGTCGGAATTGGATTGTGACAGCGAACTGTTAACGTCTTGGTTGTGTCATTGTACATCTCCATATATCCGTAAGACATGTGTACCCGACCACATTCTAAAATGCAATAACATTCATTTATTAAGTGGCGCTTAATTTATTTACGTATAAGGTTAGTGGATAATCTATACAAACTAATCCCATTCGTGCTTAACGTATTGAAACATCTACTTTCTTTAAATCTCATTGTTTGTTTAAAGATGATTTAGATAAAGCATATTTCTATCATTTGATATAACATTTCGTATACATATATTAAAAAATTTGGTTTAAATCACTGAAATATATTCACAAATTTTATATACTGTTTTATCACGAACAACTTCCATATGTGAACAATATTCTACCTTTGCACATATCTGGCATTTAGAACTGACTTTTATTTTTGAGGGAAAAGAAACGATGGCTTAGAAATGACATAAGCATGATTTTATTTATAAAAACATAAAACACCATGTGAATTAAAGGGACTGTCCACTAGATTTTGGCATGTATTGAAGCATGTCATTAAATGCTCTATATTGATAAATTCAAACATTTGACCTAAAAATCTGCATTTAAAAAAACAAGAATACAATTTAAAAAGGGAAAAAAAGTAAACCTCATCAGGGCTCGAACCAGTGACCATCGGGGTCCTGGAGTAAAAACCAATTAGACCGCTCGGCCATCCTGACAAGTATGTACGATAGCCGTATTTTATACCATATATAAGCAATCCTCGTAGTTTTACAAAATATAGCGACAATAACAGAACTTTCCAAATTATTCAATCGTTTCGCGTCGAACGACGCTTTATGATTTTGAGGTTTTCAAATCGTCAAAAGATGCATATAATGGATATTTAAGAGCATTGTAAATGGTCAGTATTACTATTTCCTCAAAAATATCATAACAAACGCGAAAATTTGCGAATATGAAACAACTTTTTTTAATTTTGTCAATTTACCAATCTGTTGGACGGCCCCTTTAAAACGGAATCATTATAAGTTTGACATGCTAGTTTGGACTTCACATTAACAAAATGTTTAATTTGTATTTTATGGACACTTTGTGGTAATTCAATATAAAA
This sequence comes from Dreissena rostriformis, assembly GCA_007657795.1. Classification (NCBI taxonomy): domain Eukaryota; kingdom Metazoa; phylum Mollusca; class Bivalvia; order Myida; family Dreissenidae; genus Dreissena; species Dreissena rostriformis. The sequence goes on along the minus strand of VMBQ01001622.1, from coordinate 80,509 downwards.
TCTTAAATTATGAAGTATTCAGGAAGAATAATGATGCTTATTTGATGAATTCAAGTTATACAAAAATAAGTTTACTCGTGCAACATAGTACTTAGATGAACTTCCCAGTGAGTCCTATCAAATAGTGTAAAACCAAAATGATAAATTCATTAAGTTTCTTTTGAAATATAGGTAAAGAATAACTACGCAGGATACTTTCAATAATATGGTTAAAGAGGGTGACATATGCTAGACATACTCCCCTTTTAAAATTAAGCTTTGGTATGATGATTCTCCCCCATTCACATGATATCCATATTAAATGGAACTCAGCCAATGAATAATACAGTAAAAATAAATACAGGGCGCCGGTTTGTATTTCAAAATTAGCATTCACTTAAAAAATGTATATGCAAATAGATCAACGAATGTTTTTACAACCCTTTTGTATAACAGAAAATTAAATTTGCAATCGTTACAATATACGCCGATTTAAAGTCACAAATGCCTTTAATTAAAATGGAAGAACGCGTCAATATGCACATTTGACAAAAAGAAGGCAAAACAATTGATATTTTCTGTGACTGTTAGTTCGTAAATACACGTACATTTATATTAGAAGATTTGCGGTCTAGCAGATCTCATTAATTTATGATTTATTAAGTTTACTTATAACTTTATAATTGAATCGAATAATACCTAATATTAGGGTTGGACATTTTATTGTAATACACGCTTTTATGTTTTGTAAGAGCGAAACAAAAACTCAAAGTTAAAAATTGAACTTTTGGTACTTATCTAAATAGTTTATTAGTTTACATATTTTTTGACAATATGTCATAGTTCTGTTGTAGGACAAGGGTAAAGGATAGAATCAGATCTGATTGTGAATTGATGCAGAACAAATTGCCCATCACAAGAATGCTGCAGTGCGAGCTTGAAATCTAATAAGGGGCCAATACATCTCTGATAAGCCCCATGTAGCGCAAGGATAAAGAAAAATCTTTCTGGCTGAAGATATTGTATTCTCTCCTGTTTAGAAAGAAACCTCTGCATGATTATAATCACTGTAATTATATGCATTTTGAATGTATGTATGTTCAGATATTAAGGATGTATTCCTACAATATATATTTGCCAATAATGAGTATTGTGGTGACATAAAATGAACTTTATTAAAAGTAAATTGTAAGCTTTCTTTGCAACTGTATGATTTTCATNCTATTACACCGTAATGCCTTCTTCTGATTGGTTGATATTTAAATATTTCATAACATGGCGAGAGGTCAGTGATTGTATTGCGATTTAAGCAGAAGTTTAACTGAAACAAATTATGCCTTTTAACTTCAATTCCAAGATATTTGAGGTAAAAATGGATTTCTGAACTAAAACTGTATGAGTTGGTAATGTTATTTTGCAATTTTAAGCATATTGATGAAAATTTAATCTTTCTGATATCCACCACAAATTGAATCGTTCGCCGATAAGACGTTCCAAAGAATTTAGCCCGTATACAAAGTATCTCTACATTCTTGGCAACGTCTTATAAATAAGACTACTATTTTTGTAACTTGCAAATTACACCTTGATTTCAATGTATTTATAGCAAATGTCAATGAGAAATATAAGAAGTGATTCGAAGTGTTCTTAATAATTTATTCTATTATTCTTAAAAAAGCTATTTTATAGGAATGTCATGTGCATTACCATTTAATCTTGTGTAAGAAGTCAAGTGGTAACAAAGGCATGATTTTGTTTCAGATGTCAGATGGATGACAAACCTACGTTAAGAAGTCTCAATAAAAATAAATTGAAGTTGCTGGATTCAATGTGAAAGACTTTCAACATTACTTCAAAATCGTAGGGGTGAAAATGAACCAAACGTCAATTATAGTAACATACTTCGTGAATTAAGGCGTTACAAAGCCGGGATTTCTGAATTTAAAGGGAAAAAGATTGCAAGTGCTTTGTCTGTGTTGAAATATTTAGCTATCAATAGCAGAGACATTATGCAAAACTGAGTGCATGATGAGTTTGACAATATGTGACCACTTTTAGTATACATTTAAAAAGACAATAATATAATTATAATGTGTTACTCTGTGCGGATGAAATGATTGCTAATTTCGTTTTTCAAGACATGTGTACCTAAAAACAGTCAGCGAACTTTCAGTGTAAATAAATATATTTCTGTTTGATGAACTGAAATTTTAAGAAGATGTGAATCGTGTTTAGTATTAAGAAAAAATCATCTGGATATTACAAAGTGTGATGTACTGTACTTTGAAGGATACGTAAATGTTGTAAAGTATGAAGAAAGTACGGATATTACAAAAATGTGATAAACTGTACTAACAAGGATACATACATGGTGTATAGTATTAAGAAAGCATGGATAATGCAAAATGTGATATACTGTATTTTTATTAAAGGGTACATAAATGGCGTATAGTATGAAAAAAGCATGGATATTAAAAAAATGTGATAAACTGTACTTTGAAGGATACATGAATGGTGTATAGTATTAAGAAAGCATGGATATTATAAAAATGTGATAAACTGTACTTTGAAGGATACATGGATGGTGTTAATATTATAAAGTTTATTAAGAAACAATAGATACTACAAAAATGTGATAGACTGTTCTTTGATGGATACATCGGATGCAAGATGTTTAATAAGTATTAAGAAACTAAAGATTTTATGAAAATGTGTTTTTGACAGACTGGGTTCAATCACTAAATATATCCCGATCGGGCTATAGTAGTATTTCGTTAAAATGAACATTTTTGTTAGGTAAGTTTTCAATAATGATTTCACTTAAAAACTATTAAACCATAAAGCTAACACCATATGATCAGTTTGAAAATAAAAGGGCACTTTAAAAGGGAGAAAAAGCATCTGCCCCATGTCTAAATTGCGGAAAATCTAGAGCTTAATGTATAAAAAATTAACGACAAAAGTAGTGTATAAGCTGCAAGCAGATCAAGAAATATAATTTTTATAAAAACAGTTTGCGTATTCCGTCAGGTTCAGATTTTGAAATTATTGTAGTGAATAAACAATAATATACCAGTGAATCATACAATTAGAAACCGATGGAATGCGCAAACTTCGTTTTTTCCATAAAGATAATATTTCTTTACCCATGCAACTTTTGAGATAAATTAAATTAAATGATTGCACCCAAGCCTGTTTAAACCATTACTGTTATATAAAAGAAGGAGTATTTTCTAAAACCGTCATTGCTATGAATATTAGAACGGTTATATTTACCATTTTATACTTTTTCTGTACATATTGTATCATATAACAGAAGCGAATAGTAACATTATATACTGTGAACTCATTACAATCCAATATTGAGTAAGGAGATTATTCATATTCATGTCTATTCATATCTATGTTTTCAGTTAAATAAATTAATATCTATGTTTTCAGTAAAATATGAATATAAACTGGCAAAGTTGCTCATTATGAGTTATGTTCGCTATGTTCAAACACTAAAACCTTATGTGACTGTTTCGTCGCGGCAAATGGTGGTATCTCTATTTTCGTGTTAATTGTTAAACTTTCGACTGTCACGTAAATCATTTAATTGTCAACATAAAAAATATTGTTCGTTTGTCTTTAAGAATTTGGTAATGAACAACTGATTTTACTTGAAACCAAAAAGATTTTTCCACGAATTTTTACAGGTTCTTATCAGCTTAAAACACATTAAATACACGTATTACGGTCAATTTCTACACTTTTGTTGCCAATGATATGGTATTTAATAATACAATTTAAATAAAAACGACAGAGCGTTGAGTTTGTTTTAAATTGATCGTTTTATTTCAATTGACATTTTTTGTCGGGTTGCAGTTGTTTTGCATAAAAAACCTATCCAAACGTATCATAAAATGCAATTCATTCTGATGAATGTCTTGATATGAAGAACACAGGTAATTTAAAGATCACACAACTGAAAATTGTTTTTGTAAAGAATCAAGTGTTTATAACCATTTATACGGTTTCTTCCAGAATTGCATGAAATTGATCTTAACCTTTATATATGTGATGATATGTCTCATAAGACTTTTATAATAGACAAAATATAGTTGATACTCGTTTAAGTTTTATTTTATCGTACCTGAGAAAGTTATAATTGCGATTTTCTGGTTTGTATAAAAATATTGAGTAGTAAAATGGTAATTATCATTAACTTGAATGTTATTGTATTTTATTCGAAATGTGATGCTTAGGGGTTTATTTTTCATTTATACATTTAATTTTGTGTTTTGTGAAGAAATTGGGCAAAAAGTGAAGTTTGGAGCTCCTTAAAACTGATCTTTACTTTATGCTCTGTAATGACCGTTCCAAGGCGGTGAAACCAGTTTTCTTCATTTTGGTTTATTTCAAATGTATTTGTGTGATTTTTCTAGTGCGTTTGTTGTGTGTCTCACTGTTTGACAATTGTTTCCTTGCCATAAATACAGGATACGATCTTATAAAGAAGAAGCTCTCTTGCTGCACATAATTGAAGTTTGTCTTTGATTGTATTTTAGCATTGTAAATTAAAGCTACTATCATGCTACAGAGGCAAGTCGGCTCCTGGGCTTAGCTCAATCCGCCATTACCTTTAAATCATGATATATGCACAACTTTGTTTTATTTTCCTAGTAATAATAACAATTTCCTGGTCTATGTTGTTAAGATAAAATTTACTAGCAAGTAATTTGCATTAAAAAGGTAAAACACAATTGATAAACACTTATATACTCTTTTCTCTTGAAAACAAGTGAGCAATTTATTAAATTTAAATAGTAATACTGCATGGTCCTAAAACTTTTACAACAATGAATTTGCACATTTTTTTTAAAATTATTAAGCAATAGCCCCTATGCCTAATACATACATGATAAAACAAAATTGAATGTATATTTATGTATTCGATACTCTTTCTTCAAGTTTCAATTTTATATTTTGACGAAAATAAGAAAACAATCAATGACATCATGTACTACTGGCAGGTAACAACTAAGTGCTCATATGTCACTTTGACTGAGGAAAACTAGTTAGTGTTAATTGGTGTAACATGCATATCATTTAAATAATTACATAATCGTTAAGTTGATTTCGTTGCTTAGGCACATTCAGATGTAAACAAAACTTCATTGAAAACTTCCAATTATACACAAATTAATACCCGAATATATAACACATGCATGAAACATAAGGAAATGTGTAGTTGAATAACCATTTTATGCCTTATGTCTTACTTTTCCTTCTCATGAAGTGTGTGTTATATTTGATATACATGTTAAAGCAACTAGTGTCATGATGACGCATCGCACTAGCCATAAAATGTCACACCTTTTGTTTTCAGAAGCTTGAACTTCTATCGAAAGTTAGCTGTTGGTCTATTTTGATAAAGTAAGATTTGCTGAAACGAGAAGTCTATCTTCAGACGTACACAAGTATGCATTTACTATTCGGACCATGAGGAAACCCAACATTTTTTGTCAGGTTTAAGATCTGACAACAACACTTGCGAAGAATACTATATGCTGTACAAAGTGGTGAATGCTATACATAAATGTGTTCACTAATGTATAAATGGAAGGTATTTCCTTTAACTTTTTTTGTTTCATAAAAGCTCTTTAATTTGTTGAAGATGGGTGATTATAACAAAGCTTCATATGGACAATCTCAATAGTTTTTCTTTAATAATCATTTCCGTCAGTCTATAAATTTTTCATGGAGATGTAAGATTGCCTTTAAATTTGCTTTAAAATACAAACGACGGTCGATATCATGGAAATTTGAATCTAAGCTTTAATATTTTGCCAGTATGTTACATAATCTATTATCCTCTAGTTATGGTGACAACCGTTTTCTATAATTGGACAATAAAGTTTTAGCTATGCTTTTGAAATTATTAAGAGTCGTTTGTATTCGATTCGTATGAGCAAACAGTTTGAGTAATGTGTTTTAAGTTTCAATTGTGCATTTAATGATACTCATACCTAGTGATTCAATCTTCATTTAGATTTTGAGAAATTATATCATTCAAACTATACATTATAGTGTTTTATGATTGACTTAACAACTTTTAAGTGTATGCAAAAAAGTGGAAGAAGTACTTTATGTAAATATGTTGCTTTTGAAATTAGATTATTTAGAAATATAATTAATGTAACACACCTTCGATAACATAACTAAATGCGAAGTATGCAATAACCTTTTCCTCGTTTAAATAGTTATTTTCTGTTTCAGTTTCCATTGAAACCCTTTATAACATACTTACGAAAGCAATGCGAAAAAAATGTATTTGTATTATTATTGGTAATGTTTGTTACATATTGGCAAATATAATATTACTTAAAAATCATTACTTGATACTATGGTACAAACAGAAAAAGTGATACAAAGGACTCATAGTGCATGCGCTATTTAAAAACAAATCTGCCTTTAATTTAACTTTACCTGTACAAAACAGTGTGGCAGCTCCTTCTTCGCAGTTGGAGAAGTAGTTTGGGGTTATGTAGTAGCAACTGTTTATGTGACTCTCTTGGCCAGAACAACTCAAATCTCGTATCATATGATAGCGGCCGCTAGTGTTGTATTGGTAGTCAATGTTGAACAACGAGGCACTGAAAGGCAAGATTTGAATTATGCGTTAAGTATAAGTCTTTTTTTTTTAGCTGGCATTTTTGTTGAATATATTGTTTTGCCAAAGCAGCAGTTATCATTTGTGTTTTCCGAATCAAATACAAACATATTAATTAGTATTCGAGATTAATTGATAATAACTGACTAACTTCAATCCTATTGTTTTGCAAATCACTTGCGCATCTTCAATTCCATAATTATTTGGACAGATTGTGCCAATGCGGTCCTCAACACGAAGTTCTACTCGTCCATCAAATGCACTTGATCCGTCGACCAGTTGAATGGAGCTGATATTCAAAGGAAATCCTACAAAAAAGCTTCAACGATATGTTGATTTTCAAGCAACCAATAGTCATTAATCTAAGGTAAAATTGTTTGGTGTTTCGTACATAAAAATACCATTCTCGTTAATAATAAACATCTGCTTGACCAAATAATCATCAAAACCTTCATAAATCGATACCTTCACAGGCAACGTACAACTGATAACTGCATGTGTAAACAGTTGTGTAGTTGCACGAGTTCACGTGGGTGGCATTCGAAGGACATTGTATGTGCCCGATGAACCCGTTAATAGTGTTGTCTCTCAACGTGGGGCTATATGTAACATATCTGAAACCGAGTATTATATATTTTAATCCTCAAACATTGCCTCTGGATACAAACAATCTAGTAATGTGTTCATTTATTAGGTTATATCACGAGTGCAACAAACAAGATAACATGTACTTCTTTTTATGACCAAAATATATACTATCGTACAGATTTGAGTAAGAAATCAATATCATTATTTCACTGGTTTGCAAAAAATTATAAACCAAGACATACGTCTACAAATAGGTGCATCGTATCCCAGTAGAATCAATTAGAATAGTCGTTCTAAACATTAATGTTGTTGATATCATTTGGTACTCTTAAAACATGAAAACGTGTAATAATTTTTGTTATAATGGTAGCTAATGTGTACTCATAATTTAGGTCATCTTCATTTAAAAAGCATTTTCTTTTGTTTGAGTCAATTTTAGATGGCTTATTGTTAATAAACAATAGTATATGTATATAAATATGACTATTTTATTCTACACTGGGATAATTTTCTAAAGCAGGAGAGGATTTCGTTAGTTTTCACTTTAAACATAGAAGGTCAAAAAGTTACCCCAAGAAAGTGGTTAATTTTAACCCCATGATCATGAATGAAAAGAAATCTTCATAAAGGACCATAATAAATGCAAAACCTCTGGACATTGCGGTTTCAAAACAGAATATTTAGATATTTGTGAATACACATCTAAGGGAAACAAGTCTACACACGGGCGGGACCAACTTAGCCCAATGGGACATGATTGGAGCAAACCTGGTAGGGGACCACTACTACATATAAACAAAAAAACAACCTCTAGGTCTTGTGGTTAAAGACGAGAAGATTTTTAAACTTTGCATACTATACATATAAGGGAAACATATACATAGTAAAGGACCAAGATGCCCCTAAATTGCTATCCTGTCTGATTGTTCATACCAAACATCAAAGCTCTAGGATTATATAGACTTTTTAAGTCTATATACATCATGCGACTAATGGAGCGAAGCCATTATTGACCCCAAGGGGCAAGATTAGAAAAAAATATTATTTAGCGGACGAATACACGATGTAACGCACCAAATATTCAACTCCTGACCCTTACCGTTTTTTAAGTTTCTATCCCAGGAACCCACAAAACTAATTTTGACAGGACCTCTTTCTTACTTTTCATTAAAACGATCAAAACCCTTATGCTTGTGGTTTCAGAGAAGATTTTAAAAGTAATTTGATGTCTTAGTCTATAAATTGTATGTTGCCCCGTGACATGGTAAGTTTTGACCCAGGGGTATGATTTGAACAATCTCAAAGAGGCTGGCTACAAGATGTTACACACCAAATCTTAAACGCCTGACCCTTGCGTTTAAATATACGATTAAAGAAGCTTTCATGTATTCAACATAAAGAAGTGAAACTCCAGAAGCTGCAGCAGTATTGCATGTCTATCATACACACAAAGTTTCCAAAAATAATAAAAATTACAATACCGCTACCAGCCTCTGAAGGCTGAAAATATAACAACATTGAAGAAGTGTACGGGGGTACAAGTTACTGCATCCACGCAGCACACATCGAACTGTTGTGGAATTTAATATAAAGAAATAAAACTCCAGAAGCTGCGGCAGTATTGCATTTCTACCATACACACAAACAAGATTTCCAAAAATAATAAAAGTAACAATACCGCTACCAGCCTCTGAAGGCTGAACATATAACAACATTGAAGAAGTGTACGGCGATACAAGTTACTGCATCAAATATTGTGATCTACCTACATATAGCTCACAGTGAGAAGTTTGTGCTCAAGTGAACTAATAAGGAAACGAGTTAACCATAGGGCGGGGTTATTTTGGCACAACGGAATCATTTATACAAACTAATACGAGGACTTATCTACGAGTGTACATAACAAAAAGCAAAACCTATTGGGCTTTCAGTTTCAGAGAAGAGTTTAAAATTTTCACCATATACACATACAAAATACCAGTAAAATCCAGGGCGGGGACAACTTTGACATATGCGGCATGATTTTGAGAAACATGGTGACGGACAAATAGATTGTATGCACATAAAAAAACATCAGGATTATGTGGTTTCAAAGAAAAGGATTTTTAAAAGTGTTAATGATATATGCATACAATGAAAATAAGTAATACCCGGCAACGAGCCAATATTGACCCCAGGGGGAATACGATACAATTTTTCATGCTAAATAAAACATTTTGTCGTTTAACAGATTATTTTTAAAAGTATTTTTTCTTACTAAATATACATAACTCATGTGACTCGTATGGTACAGCTAAATTTTACCACAGGGAAATGTAATAAACTGTGTAGATTACCACTATATAATATTTGATTTCAAAGAAGAAAATGTGTGTATTTATTCTCTATTTTTTAAATCTACTTTAAGTCCTTATGGCCTACATTTTGCAGCGGACTTATTTCAACAGGTCTGAAAGAGGTTTATCAATTTTTGTGACGTTTCATAACAATCTTCCTAGCGGTCGTTAAAAACAAATTCTCGACGACTAACGACGAAGGAATAACGACACACTACGACGGACACCGGAAAGCCATCTACCACAACAGCTCACTATTAACACTTCATGATCATCTTAGCTTACTTTACAACTGACTCATGCTCTGACCAAATTCGACCTCAGGCCTACCTTAACATATATCGGAATAAACTTAATGTGGGCAACTGGATGATGATACCTGCAAAATATGTGAGCTTAATATGAAGCCGTACGGTTCGGGCGATTTGTTTTCTTTTGCTTTATGCATGAGTCATTTTAAAAAATAACCCTCGGAGCAGAACCAATTAACACTAACATACATAATTAAAAAAAACATGGTTACAGTCGGGGTTGGGCTATTTCGACTCCTCCCACAGGGTATGTGTGTTATTTTATAGAAGATTGTATAAAGAATTTATGTTTTGAAAACAGGTTACCCCAAGGGCTTGCAAATGTTTACCCTAATAGGCGATATATGAAACAGCTGTGTGTTGCATCTAATTGTATAGTATTGCAAGCCTAATATAAAAAATAAAAGCACTTGTATTATACATTAAAAGTTGACGGACTCAAGGGCGGACGCACGGACGGACGACGAACATCACGTTATCACAATAGCTCACTAAGAGTACGTTCTGCTCGAATGAGCAGGATGGGCGGTGCAGTTTTTCTTTGCAATCAAAACTAAACACCTTCCGACTCAAAATAACTGGCTATATTTCAAATTATTTACACTATGGTGACCTTCTACCAAAAGCTTACAAATACTTTTGATTACTCTAACAACACTAGAAAGGGCAGTTTTCCTTTTTACACATTAATACAAATGTTGAAAACCTTCTAGGCTGAAACCACTAGCTGAATTTAATAATTTTATCATGCAAATGTTCAGAGGTCGACCCTCTTGGAAATGTATTTAAAGTGACTAGAATTGTCCAAAACCATGTTTGCGTGAAGAAGGAGATTCCTTCAATGGCTGTTTAAAAATCTTCTTACTAGAAACCGATGATCGATTTTCGGAGAAAGTTTACACGTACTCGTTTGGTAACCTTCTTCCAAATATCTATAAAGTAGTTTAATTACTTAACAGTGTCGCCATTATGCGGGGAAGTTTCAATATGAAAATATTTTGAAAATATGCTTAAATCATCGGGCCAAAGGACTTATGCCATTTTTCTGAGAACCTCAGTAACTAAAATGTTCTTTGCAGCTTTAAAAAAAATCTTTGTTAAATAAATGTGGGAAATTCCCGAACGAGACATTTTGGGATTCCCAAGAGCCCGATCGAGAACTAAAATCATATATTTCAAGAGGTTTACTAAAATTTGCCCGTGCAAAAAGGTTTTTATGTGACAAAGATATAAATAGTCTCAAAAGATTCTTGACATATTGTTATACATTTTTACTGTTCAGACATGTTTTTCAAACGAGACATGTTAAACACAAGTCACAGACATGTAGTACGTCTTTTTCATATTAACAAAATAATTATTGCAACAAATAAGTAAAAAATATGCAAAACACAATTTAGTTTCTCAAATGCCAGTTTGCCGAAATATTCATTTATTATCATCCTAATTGATCTTATTAGCATAAACGATTTTGACAATCAGTGTAATTATTGCAAATAAGCGACTTAAGTAACTGGCATTTAAGAAAATGTGTCTCTACATGCAAAAAGCTTTTGAAGCGCTTAAAATAAAAACATATTGATGCTCCCACGTGTTTGATATACTTTAATATTTCATTTCCTTGACCATTTAAATATATCAATAAGTTAGCACAAATGCATATTCTTTATTGTTCTGATTAAAAAACAATAATAGAATTGTGTATGAAGTTCACTTGAATTAAATTTTGGTCTAATTCGGTATTGGCAGTAATTTTCAAATCAAAATTTCCCGCTCTGAAAGTTAAAATATCAATTAAATTAATGTCAATCTTTCATATTATAATAATCAAATGGATCTTCATTTTATTTCTAAAGGAAGACATTTTAATTTTTAGAACATAACTATATATCATTGCAATAAACAAAAATGTCATAGAACAGTGTACACTTTTTACTGAACCCAGAATAACTATAATTGGCAGAATTACAAGTATTGTTTAACAGCTATAACATATCAATTCTTTTCGAAAAGTTACAAAACAAATGAATTAAAATAATAAGTTCGGTGTGGAAACAAAATCGTACAGCTCAAATCTTAAAAAAAAAAACAGCTATGGTCCATTTTAAATCAATAAATTACTGAAAATATTTGCAATATTGTTAGCTATCACGGTTAAAATAGAAAAGGTTGTTGTTGTTTTTACTGGATACAACTATAATTAAACATCTTGAAGTGATTACGGATGTTTCACATGAACATATAATGCTCAGATTTTAAGCTGCACTTTCTTGCCATGTCTTTCAAAAACTATGTGGCATTAATCGATGCAACTGTCTTTGCTTTTGTCTTTCAAGCCGTGCTTGCAAAAAACTTTTTAGAACTGCAATCTTACAATTTATAAGGCTTATAATATAAAGGTCACACATGACAAAAGCATGGCCTCCGAATTTTGCAAATTAAAGCTGTCACCCCTACTAGGCTGGATTGTTTCATTTGATACATGACGGTGTTATAATAAACTCGTCACAAATATATATCTGGGAAGTAGATGTAACACCACACGCACATCCGTTTCCCTAATTTAAATATAAAAGTTGTTCTTGAGGTCAAAGGTCAAAAAGGGTTATAGTACAGTTTGCAAATGAATGTTTGTTATAGAAATATGAAAATCAATCATGTAGCGTTTTAAGTGTTTTAACATATCATGTGTCTGTATATAGTCTTGTGCAATGACACATATTTATCTGTGATACATCTTTTTTGATTGGCTCTTATCGTATTAATATTAAAACAACGTGACAAATGTACATTTAAAACTCTGCTTACACAAAACCCCAATTAAGCATACACGTACACTGTTAATTTCAACCAAAATAATGGAATTGGAAAACAGTGCCTTAGTTTCTGCGTCATTGTCGTATAATAAGACATTTCATTAATACAAAAAATTATTTTAAATTGGTTAATCGGTGAATTTTAACAATGACATTTGTTTGTTTACCTTTAAAAAACAATTTGAAAAGTCATAATAATGATTGCACAGATGTGAAATTATCAAACCTTTGATTTTACTTGACTTTGGTTTTGTATTCACCTTTCCTAGAGGTGATCCTAGTTTTAATCCTTTGATGTTTTAGTTGGCGATCTGTTATTAAAGTAGTGGTACGAACAATAATTTATTTCCTGATAGTTTATGGAATTTCAAGGATAATTTCATTTAAGATAGAATACATTGTTCATGTTTATTTACCACTTAATAAATAAAATATTCCAATATCTATCAGTGGAAAACAAAATATTCGACAAACACAATGTAAATATTTTGGCCGCAAATAAAGGTCACAGTTACTTAAAATATGCTATTAAATATTACGTTTTCAATTGCAAAATCTGACAAAAAGTCAATATACAAATGACAAATAAATTGACAGTTCACATTGTGACTATGCACGGTGTCTTTAATATTCCTATTATATTGTTAATATGTATTGTGTGTCCAGTCTTCGGACCAGGAAATGTTAGTTTCAAATTCGGAAAACTAGGATTGCATCTTGTTTTGTTAAAGAATGGTGCACTTTGAGTCTAAATAGAAAAGTAATAAAACCTTTGAATACGATTCTGAACGGTAGAAAGTAAGATAAAAGCTGTTTGCGCACAAACATGCAATTTTATTTAATGAATCTTAAATTGTCTTATTTTCTTATTGTTAAATTTAAGCGTTTGAAATGGATAAGAAAACGCTATTGTTTTTCCCGATCGGAAAGAATAATGCTAAAATTCTAACAAAATTGACAGCTCAGGGATATCTTTACATTGCCGGTTTGGGAAATTTCCTCCCCCCCCCCAACTGAATGTGTCTTCCAACATTGCTTTTAATCTGGAACCATTTATAAACTCTGATATAGATTTGGAACAAATGTTTTGATATAGTTGTATGCTGGTTACGCAAAATTATGTGATTGTTTTCAAAAGTTTTCATGAGGTTTTACTACAGTCACATTAGAAAACCTGCCCCGCACCTTTAAAACCATGTTTTCACCGGACTTGGGCCATTTTCCGATCGACCGGAACCATTGAAGGGTCTTGGTAAATTTCATGTTGATTGGGCAAAACATTTGACTTCCAGAGTGTCACAGGGATGCACAATAACCGTTTAAGGAAAAATGCCAGCCACCATGTTTTTCAACTGATCAGAACAATTTTCAAACTAACAAAGCTTCATACAGATAGTGCGATACATGTTGTGTCACCAAATGTGTCTACAATGTTCACAATTTTGACGACGCACGTCGGACGAACGCCGGACCACCGAATAAAGTCGTTCACAAAAGACTCACCATCAGCACATTGTGCTCAATTGAGCTGAGAGTGTTAACATCTTTTTGAAAGAAACCGCTTAACACTTTCACTTTAACTTCACACGTTGTTTTTATTTAGTAAACTTCAACCAAAGGCCTATAAACATATTACAATCAAGTTCTTTACAAGGAGATTGGCAGTTGTCCTTATGTGGTCTTATAGAAAACTAAAAAAAACTTCTTATCAGAAATCTACAAACAGGCTCAAACGAAATACAATCGTCATTGGGGACAATATTACATTCCCGAAACGATAACAACTTGCCATCAGAAATTGACACGTCTGTCAATGGAACTTTGAATATGATTAAATATGATATATCATCTGTACATGTAACTATATTATTTAACCTGAGTATCATATGCGTATCTCCATATTTGTACATGTACATTTTTTATTTATACTTAAAGGTTTTATGTGTATTTCCATGAACGAATATAATTATTGGCTAAAATTTTAATAATGTGTTAATATTGTTTTGTTTAAGACCTTGTTTTTAAGACGAAATGAAGTGTGCTAACATCAGAAGTTAATGAGGGTATTTAAGTTCATAAAAAGTATTAATAGAAATATGAAACTTGTAAAACAAATATCTTGCAAAAACTTACAAATCAGTGGTCGCCCTACAACAATACTTACTTAAGTCCTTTCATTTTACAAAACACATCAGCGGAAGAGTAATAATAGCGGTCGTTTTCGAACGAGCGACCACACACCGGACCCCAGGTATCACCAACAAGCACTTCCACACCTCCATCATACGGGCCGACTCCATCAACAAATCGAACGTCTCTCACATCTACAACATTATATAGACGCACGTAGACGTGTTTAATGTTTTTTTCATTACGTATGTGTGTATCAATTGTTTTTTAGTGACCACCAAATTGTGGTGTTCAGATTATACAGAATGTAATTTAAGATTGCCACCGATTTTTTTAAATGTCAGCGCGCAATAAAACACGCAAACATAATATTTAAAAACATATGTTTTCTGTGCCCAGATAAAAAATGCATCTGACGAAAACCTGTCTTGTGGTTACGCTTCTTGGACTACAATATCTTTATATGGGAACTAAGCGAATAAGAATTATTGACTTTCATTAACAGTATAATTAATATCAATGAAATTATTAAATTAATATAAACATATCCATCAATACATGTTTATTTTCTTGTAATTGAAAAAAATAAAATGAATATTTAAAAACAAGCGTCGTTGAAAACGCTACTTATTGCTTACAGTTCATCGAATTCATGAAAATGTTAGTAAGGAATCTTAAACAGCAAGGGTAAACGCAACCGAAGAATTAAGTACGACGACAACCACATTCAGATTGAATTTGAAAAGCTCAAAACATATTCAACAGAGATAAACTACCCTATACAACTGTAAATGAGGCTATATTTAAGTTGTTTTACTTAGCTTGAATGAGGATCTACAGCCTAGTTTTAAATAATTACCTAAAGACATTTTGTGTTAGTTTTTACTTGTTACTTTTCTTTACCTAATGTAGGAAAAAATAATTAATACTTATTTAGGACATTTAAAACATGAATACTCAAAATACCAACAAGTTATTTTATTAAAAAGTTCTTTTAATTTACGGAATACATTTGCTTATTTGAAATCAACGCATGGTGTAACTTGTGGCCGAGTTTCTAAATGAAATTGAAAACAGCATTATGCTTGTTGTACAATTGAAGAAAATGATTTGTTTTCAAATACTGCTTTTAAATTTATTAAAGAGACTTGTTCAAAGATGTTCGGATTTTTTTAAATAATGCCATTACATATATTTACTAACAAAAGTTTAATGTTTTGAATAGTCTTAGAATTAGCACTCTTATACGACATTTTGATGTTCTGTTCTTTCTTCGCATATTTCTTAGTGTTATGGTATTTCGCATTGATAATCAAAGTTAAAATACAATTCACCGCACAATAATATTTATTTTTTTACATTTTAAGTGTTCAACCCAAAAATTGTTTTTTTTCCCATTTTTTCTGATATATGCATTTATAAGTTTTACTCTTATTAATCCAAATATTTAACAAACAACACTTTGTTTAGTATGTATTAATAGATACATACATAATATTTACAAATATGATAGTTTATAACGTGTAAGAAAAGTAATAAATAAAATATAAACAAACAAGTGATGTCATCATCCCTCGGAAAACCAGAAAAATTACCATCTCTTGTCACAAGTCTTTTTTAAAATAAATATTTCAAAACAATGGCAGTTAGAAATTTAAATCTTTGAACATAGACATTATCTACTATGTATGTTTGAATGAAAAATAGGAAAAAATGGGGGTCACCAGTGAACATGAAAAGTTCCTGCTAACAATCAAGGGTACCCGAGTTTGCCAGAAACGCCATTCTGAGTGACATGGAACCTACACAGTGCAGTAAGGAATTGCTAACCTAGTTTGAAATTCCAAATGAAATGCGTTCTTCAATATATAAAAGACTTGAACATGTGACAGGGGAAATAAGACAATTCATAATTAAAAAACGAGGCACATTAAATCATTCAATCATACAAGTTGAAAGAAACATAGCTTCATCAATGAATAGTGATAACATTGAACTTATTATTATTTACAAATAAGTACATGATTTTCATGGTCGTTTTTGGAACTCCGTCCGGTTTGGAATAAGTGTCTCCAAAACCCGCTTGGTATTGATGACCCTGGGCTGACCGTCTGAGTTCTTCATTATACAAATTTTCTCTTATCAAAACGTTTCTGTAGTGTAAAGTTTAAGTACTTTTTCACACGAGCTACTAAATTATTATCTCCATCACCCTCTAAAACCTCAACAGGCCAACCCTCTTCAATAATTTCCTTGAGTCCCTTCTCACCACAGACACTCCATTAAACTGCCAGAGTGATTGTGGACACAGTCATGTGCACGTACTGCTTGGCCTGTCCGGTTTCTTCGCCACCACTGGCACGTTCCACATATATGATGGGACACGACATACTTCACTATCTTCCCTCCATACTTTTGCTTGGACATCAAGAATGTGTGTGCTGAAACACATCAGTTGACTTTATAATAAAACTAGAACTGTTGCTGAAGGAGAACTAAATATCACCGCTGACAACTTGGACAGTAAAACAAGGACAACTGAAAAGAGGAAATAAATCTATATAACATACAGCTATTGTACATATGTAATAATTTGTGCGCACTATTCATGCATGAAGTTTGAAGTTGATATCTTAAAAAGTTGAAAAGTTAAAAAATAAACTGACAGACAGACGATCAGACAGACATATTCCATAAAATTAAATGTATATTTTTGCTTCAGTGAAAATTTTTTGCTTAAAATGAAGTGTTTGTTACAATTAACTTACATGTTAAACTGTCAAAACCCTGTTTCTGCCATGTAGTATCCAGAGCTTCTGACATTCCTTTTCGAGTTTTACACGGGTACTGCCCCGGATAGTTCCCTCCTCGCCTTGCCTTTTTCCTGGAATGACATGACATCTTAAATTTACTATAATTGACAACATTTTCTTCACGTTATTTAACAAAACAATTGTATACTGAGGTCAAATACACAAATACATAATCACTGGTATAGGAGTATCAACTGACGTGAGTGTTTAATAGTAAGTGCGATATTATCCAAATGTAATTGTCATCGCTTTTATTTATTCAGACATTCGTGACAAAGCATGTCATTGCTATTATTTTATATGATGAACACTTTCAAACTCGAATAAATAAGCGTAAGCAACATTCTTCATCCAAATGTTAATACCAAATACATGTTTCATCCCTACTGTATACGAAACTGACTATTAACGCTACATTTTATTTATTAATTGAAGCATGGGATCTACATTAAAAATCACATAAATCAGTGAAATACCTACTTCATTTCCATCTGAATTTTCAATCAGCGTCCGGAATTTGACCATCCGGCGACCGCGACAGTATTTTCACGAATCGTTTTCTTTATAATTTTCAACACTGCCGTCCAATAGTTGACTTTCATCATTAAATCCAGTCACATTATTATGATCAACAATTACAGTTCTATCAATCTTTCTCTTTAGAGGCAATTTAATTTTCTTAAAAAAAAAACTGTCACATACGGTGTCGGCCATTTTTGTTTTGATTTTATTTAACGTGCTACATTTAGTATTTCAAAGCAATTTTATCGAATATGCGTAGTTTTCCGCACGTGGGAGCAGTGGTCTAATGGTAGGACGCTGGCTTAGGGATCGAGAGGTCCCGGGTTCGAATCCCGCCCTGACCACTGGAATTTCCTTGAGCAAGAAATTTATCCCACATCTGCTCCTCTCCTCCCAGGTGTATAAATGGGTACCTGTGAGGGAAATAAGCCAATGTGCCGTGGCTGCATACTGCGCCAAGATGTTAACGGACGACATATAACCCAATGATCAGGGACAAAATGTAAAGCGCCCTTGAACGCACATCTCGAGTATGAAAAGGGCGCTATATAAATGTGGTAAAATTAATTAAAAATTAGTACTCGGAAAACGTTCGGTGTAACGGTTATGTACGAAATAAGGCGATATTGCACGAAGTTCATTAGAGTGCTAATACCTTAACTTATTTTAAATGTTTTGAATGGTCTGAACTTAGTGTGAAGCATTTATTTTCTATTTTTTATATTTTTAATATGATGTTTATTCATGAAAACACCAATATTTTAATATTTTTTTTTAAGTAAAAAGTGTTTTTTCACTTGTTTTAACAATTTTGAAAAAAGGGCATTTTGCAAAACCGAGAATTAGTCCCTTTAACATGTTCTTAAAAACATTTTAATTTTCCTGGTCATAGTCTTGATGATTTTTCATTTTTGCCAATAAAAAAACTTCAAAATAATTGGCAAATACTTTGAATGAAACAACATGACTACATTGCCTCTGAAACCTTAAATGGCATACTGGAAAAGTTTTATTTTGACTGTTCCTGTGCGTGCACTTTTTACACAATACGAGCAGAAGCCCGCCGCGATGACTTCTTATACATATGGGTTTTCTTACATACAATAAGACTTACTTAAGCAACTCGATTTTTTTTGCCCGAGTCATTTATTTCCGCGATGCAGTTTACATGACCGTTGTGGCAACATAGACATTTCGACAAATGCTATATCACATGTATAAGCATACATCAAGCAAAAAAATGACACGAAAGTCATTATTTTTTAGGGAATTGTACTCTATATTCATGCATGATATGTTTTCACCGCACAAAATACTATTGCTGTTCACGTTTTTGTGCTTCCTGTTTCCCCTGTTCCGGCCTTAAGGGAATAAGCCATATACTGGTTCACTTCAAATCGCGACAACTTTTTACAAACACAAATTTGGTAAAACAAAACCCGTCTTATTTCTATTACCTGAATCCCGATTTCTTTCGAATTTATTTGCTTCGACCTATTCGATATCTTAAAGTTATTATTATCCTCGTTAATCAATAAACGCTTGTTTAAAACAAATCGATTTGTTAAATACATTATATTCGGCATTTGTAATTTCGCGGTATCGCAATTCTCGCGGGTTAACAAATGCGCCCCCTACGCGCTGTTTACATGGCAAAGTTCGTGAACCGATTTCCATTCGCTCTCAAAAAGCAGCTTTGCATGTGATCATAAGCAATACTTTGGTAAGTAATTGTTGTTATCCATCAAAAACATGTGTATTCACACAATTTAACGATATCCCGATTTTACGTTCGAATATTTTAGCTATTTTCATCTTGTTAACACTTCTTCTGCGCGACCTTTCCCCATCTCATTAGTATGCAAACTTTACGATAGGTTACACAACACTATATAAACATTTGGCCTCAAATCACTAAATCTAATACTAATACTGTTTGATTCTACCCAAATGCTCATAAGGATTAAGTCTTAAAGGTACGATTATAAAATTATTTTATTTTTAGAAAATTAGAGGGGATAAGAAGCCTTAAATGATAACATCATTTTTGTACCGAAATGTTTTGCACCAAAATCGTTCAGATTGTTCAAAATCAACAAAAACAGGACATTAACATAACGTTCTATCTTTTAGCAAATGTTCTGATTTTTTTTTCATTTAGATCAGGAGCTACCCTGCCCAGAGCTATGAATTACACAAGCCATTCGATTGAGCAAAACTGACAGTTTTGGTTTCCAGAAATCATCAAAGGAGGAATATACCAGTCATGATATTTTAATCAATATAAACTAATAATTGTAAATCAATACGGTATTTTAGAACTTTTCTTTTTTTCGTCATTCGTAGTTTGCAGTCCCTTTAAGTACTTTTTAGTTATTGCAGGATGTAGATTCAGTCTGCTATCATATATGTAACCATAGCAACATTAATTAAGGTCTGTCAAAATAAGAAATAATCTGCAGTTCCACTGTATGGCCATCTGTCCGCAAATCGGGTTAAATCAAGTAGTGTAAGAGTTATCTCGGGGTCCTAATCAATCATTTCTGTATAAATACCAACCAAAATTTTCGTTTGACGAACGAACTGAAATAACACGCAATATGACCCTACATCCACATATTGAGTTCAGTCAACCTTGCTTAAGTACATTTTGAGATATCGCAGGATCCAGATGTTTCGGACGGACAGACGGACGAACGGACAAAAGTGAAACAACATCATATTCCCCATATGACGCTTGATCCGCATACCAAGTTATCGCAGATGTCATATTTAAGTTTTCAATTCTCTATTAAACATCAGCATATGTAACCTTAGTTTGACAATTTTGTCCAACGAAAAAAAGAAGAAAATATAGCATGCATTGTTTCCATATGGTTCTCTATCAACATACCTCGTTTCATTAATCAAGCTGGATACTGTTTGAAGTATATAATGCTTAAGATTTTAGTTTTTAGTAATTTCCGTTGCCCTAGGAATCACGAACCGGGGATAATATATAGTACTTTCCTGTTACACCGGTAATGTACTTAAACAGCTTTCAATAACTTGTACAGTGTTTTGTTCCGTAGCTAGATCAATTAACGGTATATAAGATAATAGTAAGCAATACCTAAAGGCCCGCACGTAGGACCGTATTTTTCCCACATGCCATTTAGTGCACATCGATACATGAACTGAAATGTGGATGTCCCGTTGCTGCAGTTGCCTGTGTAGATATCACCATCGATGGTAATGTTGACATGCTCAAACAATCCGTAAGTATGTGGTGCCGGTCGTGGGCAACCTGCAAACAGTTCATAAAAGACACTAAACTATAAGGTTTAAGTAAAAGAAGTTACGATTGTCGGAAACAGAATACGCTTTTACATTATTTTATGATCACAAAAGTGCACACGTATTTATACCATAATTAAAACCGATAATACGAAAATTACAATTCCGCTGTATTACCTGTACACATGAGACCAACATCTGATTTGTCACAAAATACACCCGGTTTGATGGAGCAGTTGTGGATGGTTTGCTCCGTTCCACTACAGGCAACGCCTTGGTAAAAATAGAGAAACATGTCGGATCCATAGCGACCATCCGTGTAGTAATCCAGGGCACTGTGCGAGTCGAACAAAGAAATAAACGCTTTGTATATTAATGATTGTTTAATTAAATGCATACAGTTCTTCTAGAATGTGAAAGTGGCATTTATAATTATACGTTACAGTATACTAAATACTTTTGGTGTTCAATCCTTTACCCTCTAACAACAAAATCGTCATTTATTCTGTATGGGCTCTTGCCATGACTTTATTTTTAAATATTTCTGTGTGCATGCAGTAGGAAAATCATTGTTCTTTACTACAAATTCAGTGTTTTGCTTCAAGGTTAGAGACTACATGAGACTTTGACAGTTGGCGGGAAACCCTCCTCAACTGGAGAGAAGTCGGTAAAAAGATGGCCGTAAAACAGTGACCGTTGTTTCGCGTGGAGTTCATTCTTACATACTGCATGGTCTTTCTTTTGTATTTTTTTTATTTTATTTGGCTTGGAATGTTCTTCAAGAAATGGTTTGGTTATGAGAGTTTCTACGCGCAAAAGTTTGACCTTTTGTTCTGTTAAAATTATTGCTTTTACATTGAATTGGTTAATAAAATCTTTTAGTTTGTCGTGGCCGAAACATAGAACACAATACATCAATTGTACCTGAGATTTACGTGAATCATTCTACAAAGAACATCTGCCTCACTGAAGTCAAACACGCCGTCATAACAAATACTTCCCCAAGTACCATTGATACGAATCTCTATTCGCCCTTCTAGTTCACTGTTGCCGCCAACTAATCGGATGTCTTTGTCGGTAAAGTTGTCTAAAATTAACAAATAATTGCTTATCATGTTTTCTGTTGTAACATGCGAACGTTATATTGCATTTACATTTGTTTAACATGTGTGATGAAATCAACATGAACAGGTTTACCTATTTATAATAAATTTGGTTATGTTTCAGAATAATTTACATACTTAATACAATTAAGTCACCAAAGTACTTACATGATCGAACTGAAACATCTTCTGTCAGTACAACATCTTGCTGCCAGAAGACAACTGAAATTATATTTCAAAGAATAATATGTCACACTATAACACTATAACATTATATTTTAATCGCGTC
Organism: Dreissena rostriformis; assembly: GCA_007657795.1. Lineage (NCBI taxonomy): Eukaryota > Metazoa > Mollusca > Bivalvia > Myida > Dreissenidae > Dreissena > Dreissena rostriformis. The sequence continues at coordinate 57,691 of VMBQ01001622.1, read as the reverse complement.
TCAAATCAAACATATAGATTATAAGTGTTTTAGTTGTGTCGATCAAAATGTTATTAGTACTGGGTTAAAAATATATGTTCACGTGTGAGTGGCAAAAAGACAAGTTTATCACTGATATATCCATATAAACCATTGGAAAACATAAAATACAATCTTACCAAGAAATAACGCACCAATCCGCATCCTTGTCCTGAGTCTCTGATAGTTCATTACAAATGCTCTTCAGTTTATATACATGACTGAAAAAATAACACTCACATACTTTACAGAAGTCAGGGATGTTAACTAATATTTTGACCTGAGGAGTGTGTCACAGAATTCATAGCTTATTAACTAAATAAACTCTCGAAAGTTGGGACTAATTTTAAATAATAGATACAATTTCCAACTTTTACATTTAAATTAAAGATATTCGATGTTGGTGTAGTCATAGGATGTGGGGTGAAACCAAAAAAAAACGTAAGAAACCCGACGAAGATTACATAAGCCAGAAGCAGGTAGCAGGTATTGAATCATGGTAACGTAGGTAAGGAGTGCGTGCACACACCACTGCGCTAACTGGACAGCTTTTCATTTCGAGCTTGTTGTTTATAAAAAATAGGGACTTCGGAAGTGAAATTGATTTTTTAGTTTCCACCACGTAGTTATTTTAAAGCAACAACCAATAATTATAATAGCTGAAAAACGTCTTGATGCGCCTTTAATATTGACCTAAAATGTTATCGTAATGAAAATTACTATTTTACTAATCGATGGGCAATACATTCCGGGAAATAATTGAACCGGAACGATCCGACAACGATGCTTATGTCAACCCGATAGTGATACTGAAGTTTAATACAATTTCGTTACAAGTGTGCCTCGGGCGGAAAGAAAAGTGTAACGGATGAATGAAAGGAAGAACGGAAGGACAGAAGGACGGACGGACGTTGGGTATGAAAGAAACAATTATCGGGGAAATTCATTTCAGACCAACGAAAACTGTTGTATATGTTTATCTATGTTTCATGATATTCAATAGTGTTACACTCAACCAGCATTGCGCAGAGAAATGATTTTCATTTGTAGCGATTTTTTTCGTTTTACATTTTGAAGTTGAATAAAAGCTTCAGAACTTTAATTTTTACTAGTCTGAAGTCGTAAGCTTACGAAACACTCAACGAAACAATAAAAAATGTTATGCGTTGTGTCGACGCGGAATAAATGTATGCAAAATGGTGTGATACGATACGTCGTAGTCACCTGGTCACGTGGTCCAACCGCAAAGAAGTATAAAATCGTATTGTTTATTAACGCGGAAATAGGAAGTTCTGTTTTGCTATAATAAATAATTTTGCAAATGCATGTATAGTTATGACAAAGATGTTAATAAGAACACATGCGACAAAATACAAATATAGGTAGTTGTTGTTGTTAAGTCTTGTCTTTGTTTGCTTTCCATGCGTTATCAACTTATGAGAAGCGATCACAGAAGAAATGAGCATACTATACAGAGACGTTCATCCCACGATTCATTGACAATTTAACACACTTTAATGATTATCTTTCTTTTATGTATTGATGTAACTTGTTTTTAACACATTTGTGTGACTTGTTTAAGTCTTAAAAGTGTATCATTTGGAATTGGATGATCATAAACGAAAGGAATCCCAATTTAAGCTGCACGTGTAGCCATTAAGAGTCGAAAGCTCTAAGTAGGTCAGGTACAATAAAACAACTCTCAAATTACCTCCTCTAGCTCAAACATAATGCAGGTAATACCAATTATTTAAACGCTTGTCAAACGCGGAGTTATTTTCAATACCAATTGTAATATGATATTCACAGTCACATAGTCATTTATGAACAGTTTTCTCGCTTCTTATACGGATAATCGAAATTCATAAGTAATATTTGTGTAGGTTTATTTATTTGTTACATTGATATATAATTATCAATTGGAAGTGAAAGTTGATGAATACGTATAGACTTATACTTATATTGTTTTATCAAGACCCAATCCGACCCGAAGATACCTTGTCCGATAAACGATACCCGAACATACAGAAATGTATAGCCATTACTAAATTATAATAAGAGGGTTATTGTCGCTTTGAGATATAGTTAGATTTAAGAATTGACATTCGGCTGAAAGTAGTGCCTTTTTGAAATGTTTAATGTTCTGCCCTTATTATTTATAACATGCAATTAGTATTAAGCATGTTAAACAAAATGTCTTCTCTCAAATTAGAGCTTAAGAGTGTTAAAAGTGATAAAGAGCATAAGACAGACTTAAAAAAAATACAAACAAACCAACAACAGTTATTTCAAGTTTTAAGTTTTAAGTGAAAGTGAAAGTAATCTGACGGATGATTATATGTTCTCCGATTAAAGTACTGTTTCACAATTCAAAATTAAACGAATTGTGTTGTTGAAAATAATACAAAAGTCTCATCAAAGTGCAAGAGATGTTTTGATTCTACAGCTCTTAATTACAGTTGAACAGTTCTTAATTTGTCCCAACTTAAATTTTATAGTACGTCTGTCATTTTGTTTGTTTTGACAGGTAGCAATCAATTGTATTTTCTGCGAAAATTAAATTCAACAGTTGAACATCAAAACTAACCGAGATTGGCCTGCGCATCAAGATCGACATAGTTTTATTGACAAGGTTCCATTACAATTATTACTGTATGGAATAGTAATACATTAAATAATGCATGACATGAGAAGCTCTCATTTTCCTGAGCATTTGATCCTCAAAATGTTAACAAACCAATATAGCTCAATCAAAATTATGTAATTGACCTTGCTGATTGCATCATCATGTAATTGGATTAACGGAGATATGATACCAAGAAAGAAAATACCAAAACTCTGTGACATTCAAAGTTTATGTGGTGTTTACGCGCATAAGACTACATTATGCGTTGATCAGGATATTTCCCTTATAATTTTACTCGACTCGTGATTTGGAACTAATTTTGAATTACAGCTGCAATTTCCGGAGAATGTCTGGTAACCCAACACAAGTGCGGATGAGGGGATTCAACCCGGTTCGCTTAGATGAGAAACGCGTATACCAATGACTGCGCGGACCAGACAGCAGATGCCGAAACTGAGTTCTGAGCTCGCATTTTTCGGGTCGAAATAAACAACCGTGACTTTATCAACCTATGCGCCTATGCAGCTCCCCAGAGTCTAATATGGAATCATTCCAAGTATCATGTATCGTACTCGTGTTCCTATTATTAGATGTAAGTTTTATTTTCCGCGCATAATATTGTTCATGGAAATAACAAAAAGCTTTTATTGCGCTTACATTGTGCATTTTGACCTGTTTCTGATTTGTGATCACCGACGAACTATATTTCAGTTTATTTTAGTTTAGCCTACATATTGTACGATATAGAAGTTTAATTTATCTTTAAGCGATGTATTGGAGTAGTCGAATTAAAAATTCAAATATTGTTTATTTTTTGCATATTTGTTTACACTCAGAAGCCAGGCTTCAACTTAGTGAGTGTCGCCGTTATCTAAACAAATGTCGAGTTAAAAACGCCCAAAGCCTTCGTTCTTCTGATAAATAAGTTGATCAAACCAATGCGTGGTAAAGAAAATTGAATACCATGTGCACGAAAGCATGTAGCGAACACAAATGACATTACATTTCGTTTTGGGCCTAACAAAACGACTGTGATTTTATTGAGTGTGCTTACGACATCATTGAAGATATGCCTACAGTCATTATGGATGACTGAATGACAATAACTTCTGCATATTAATACTCTTCCCTTAGTTCGCAGTTCGTCAGTGACATTAGAAACAAAACATTGACGCAAGGCTTTTGTAGTATGGAACAACTAACAACTCATCAAAACTTTCAGGGACACCATTTTCCAGATTATATTAACTTAATTATTATATTATATTAGCAATTAACTAGCCTATTGTTCTGTGTGATTTTGACAGACGTATTTAATTAATATGGTCGAGATATTGTATTGAAAGAAAGAAAAGAAGACTTATAAATAAACGAGAAAATAAACTTACGCTATTATGCAATAATCCACCAACAAACATAACACAGTGTTATGTGTAAGGCTGTCGAGACAGTGACTTCTAAGTACCTGTGTAACCGTGATTGAAAAGCAGGTCAAACGCTTAATGGTTTAGAATAGGATAGTTATATGATCCTTGACGGGCTTCAAACTACGGGAACCTAAAGTTCAATTGTATTTTGTGTTTTTAGTCAGACATGAGCTAGGTCTTTTGACTTGAGAATATTGCCATACGTCGTATGCGATAAAAAGGCAGAGCATAGACAACATGGCAAACTGAAGGCAATAAAGACATCGATAACTCTTCAATAACAATAGGAACGCAAATAATAATCATGTTTGCAGTTGGCGTAGGTAATAATAAACTTTGATTTCACCTTATAAATATTAAGTAACGTGGTCACAAAATGTTACTTATATTGATTATTCTTGGGAAACGGAAAAAATGTAAATTCTATCTATGTAATAACAATATAATTATGTGAGTGTGTTCTATCTCCCTTCTGACTGTAAGTACGAACTTCTTATGCAGACTCTAAGGAAGTGTTTGGAGATTTCATGCCTCATCCAACACATGTAAGGGTATGCCTTTTCAGCTAACCACAATTGTGGTGAATCACACGGTGTATCTCGAAATCGCATAGACGAATCTATGATTAAAAGGAACTTGGACTTATTAACTGGTATATTTTCAATTCGCTTTAATCTTTCAAAAAAAAAAATATAAATGTAAATAACGTTTTAGTATTATTCATTGTTTCAAAAGAACAAATACCAACCGACTAAGTAAAAATGCGATCACAAAAGTGTGAATTGTCTTTGTACTAAGATAATTCAGTCTATTTCTAGTTTTCATTTTAAAATATGTGCTTATTTACACCCATAGATATAATAGAAAACGTGTGTGTGTGTGTAATAGTAACCGTCAGTTATTAACAAGCAAATACGATTATTAATATACAAATTATTGGTGTATTGTTCACAAAAATGAAACAAATATACTTGCAATGGCAAGAGATGCATGCACGACCAATGTTGCATAGACCGTTTTTTTTATATTGATAATGGATGTTCAATTGGCACTTCGACTGCTTTACTATGATATGTAATAAAGCAAACAATGAAACCTCAAATTTTTATAAGGAAGTGATTTTGTGTTCATATCAAACTTTTTAAGATTAGAGCACCAAATCTAAATATAAATTGATTAAAATTTGGAACAGCGTCTTGGAACAGACATTGCAAGCAATTGTTGCTGAATCGGGTTTGAGGGCTAGCGGGACCTCGCTGAGCCCAGTGTTTATTAAAAACCATACGTCCGTCTAAAGAGATTTTAATTTTAATGTTCCTATTCATAAAACAAAATGAAAACATGAATACCAAAATGCGTGAAACGAATAATTTAAAGGTTAGTGTGTTTTTAATGAAGAATCCAAAATCTATTAAAAACGAATAGGAGATATGTTTAAAAGTCTTTTGTATACACATATTATTTTAAAAATTAAATCATGGATATTGAAGAAGTTCAGTTGGCTCTTACGCGTCGAATTAGTTTACATAAACGGCAAGCTATTTCAAAGTAATGAAAAGCATATTTTTTTTTATCTCTCACCCTTTATAGAAGCAAGTCTGGCATCAATAAAACGATTAGAACGATTAGAACAAGCGCATTCATGATTATTCACATTCAAATTGCAAGTGAACCATACTAACAATCCCCCGAAAATCATTTGAGCACAACATATGATAAGCCGTCCTGACTTGAATGTTATGGGCAGCAATGAACCTACACTAGGTATCTTAACACATGAAGAAATTATATGCTCACGTTATTTATTCACAATGTATGTGTGTATGTGTATATGTTTACTTAAATCATTATGATGTATGTATGTGAGTCTCATCGTGTGTTCAACTGTTTAAAAAATTGGTCACTTGTCTGCAATACATTGTGATGATGATAAGACTGAATCTGCTGTTATTGCAACTGGAGTTTATATTTGTAAAACACATTAAAAATATGTTCTAATCTGTTCCGGATTACCTCCCTTTAAAAATTATGTTATAAACTAACGACCTTTACCTCAACTAGGAAGTAGTAATCATAAACAAGTTTAGCTAGAGTTGGCAAATTAAGCCATACAATATACATTTGAAGTGTATTCATTGTCACCAAGGGGTTAAAATAACATACGCTTAAATACTTACAATTATGTTTAAACGTTCTCATTAAGATCGATTACGTAACGAATAAAATCGAATGTCATGCTAAAATAAACTGTCGTTCATGTGACATACTCTCACGCATGAAACCCAAAATCGGATTTTGAATTTTGAATGTTATTTTTCAATTGCTCCTACTGTTGATTTGCAAGTATGGTTTTGATATTTCGCTCTTAGTCTTTAGAAGACTTATGCTCATTTAAACCCAGACAAAAGAAGTTCAAGAACATTTTACAATTTACTGAAACATTGCTGACGTGAAACTATTAATAACATTCATTGCAATTGAGTTTATATAATAATGTTCAAATTCATACATTTACATTGTACGTAAGTATATATATAAATATGAACATTATTTTTAATTGTAATTCGTTTAATTAGTAAATATATGTTTTGGAATGCGCATTATTGTGCATGCCATGATGCAATGTAGAATGAAATAACATCACCAAATATTGAGAAGGTGGGTCGGCCAAACATTTCCCTTTCGTTAACTTGTTTTACTATACATGAATTGTTTCCCACTTTTATGACAGTCAAATGGGTTGAAGCATTCACAATGTTTTCGCAAGCTTACTTTGTGCGTAAATATTTAAGAATATGCTATAATGTAGCAAAAATATAAAGACGCAAATCCCTTGCAGAGCTATTTACTGTATCAATGGTAATATGATCTTTCACAGACACTGCAGACAGTATACGACTCCATAGAGAGATCAAAATATATCAATAAAAATTGATAATAGGTACTGCATAACTCAAATTCTTCCTTTAAAAAAAATCTTAGTAGTAAAAAACTGAATATTTTGAATCCAAAAAATAACATCTTGAATATAAATCCATAACATATCTTTAATAAAAAAAGTATTTTTTCATGGTAATGTTTAAACAAAATTGAAGCTTTGGAATTTTCTTTAAATAAACGTCTTAAACTTCTTAATTAATTAATTATATTGTAAAAAAATAATTACTTATTTCACCATCTCAATTGAGACTATTTTAATCAAAATATGTGCTTACCGATACCAGAACAATTAAAATAATATAAGCGTGTATCTGTCCGTTGATTTAACTCCAGATAGCGTTTAGTCGAATGGTATTTATGAATTTTTAAATCATCAGGAACCTGATTTTAAATAACCCTTTGGTAATGAAATTAGCTTATTTATAAAAAAAATATCTCAACTTTGAATTTTAACTTTAACATATTGATCATAATAACCAAGGAAAAAGCATTTCAATTACATGATTGCAGTAGATCATGTAACACACACATTTAAGCTTTTGTCATTTGGCCTAAACCTAGATTGAACATTTTTAAATACTCGCTCAGTTCAAGCGTGATGTTCTGCCTACCAAACGGGTTTATATCTCGTCTGCACTCGTCTTGGCCTAAATTAACAGTACGTAAATAATATTGATTACAAACCTTACTATAAATAGTAACTTAATTATTGCTTTATGATATGGACTTAAACGAAAGAAGTGCAAATTAACCGGTCGGTATCTGAAACACGATTGAATTCACTCGCCGTATTGTGCTAAAACGAAGTAATAAGCAACAAAATACTACGCTTAAATTTAAAGCATTTTTTTCGTCTTTGTATGTTTAAAGTTTAAGCAGCATTGGTTTGTTTTTGGATTAGATGCAAGTCATATTTTGGACGATTAGTATTTAATATGTATATTTCATGATTTATAATAAATGCATCACTTGTGTCGATCCTATTAAACAATTAAGCGTTTCAACGGTATTACTTTAAACTTTGTATTTATTATGTATCCGGTATAATTGAAAGCTTCATGCATAGATGACGGCATTTTAGATAATATCTTTTTGTTCTTACTTTTAAATAACGTTAACAAACATTCAATGCACACATTTAAATACATTGTACCGAATTGTTGAGTGGAAATATATACGTTTGCAGCACATTATTTAATTAGATTTGGACTACCTCTAATCACAATTATACGATCAAGACATGTGGCAAGTTGTATGCCCTAAACCTCTTACACAATGAAATCGACACCATCACCATCAAAATCAAGGAGGTCCTGCTGTCATCGACCGAAGAAGTTCTTGTGAGAGAGAGTGAAGGAAGAGAACACCATAGATTACTACCGAGATCATAAAAATCTGTCATGAAAGAAGAATGCTGAGGCGTGAGAAGTACAGAAGATTGGACAGAATACCAGATAGCAAACACGGAGATGAGACAGATGAAATCGGCAAAGGATGAGTTCATTGTGGAGCAATTTATCAGCATTATTTTAGAGATGATCACAGGCAGTAGTAAGAAGGTCTGCAGCATCCTCAAGATCCTCACGAAGTCAAGTTAGTCCAAGGTCAGTGTTAAGACGCTGATGGAAACCCCCTTACGGAGTGCGCCGGTGCCGAAGTCCAAAACATGTGGATTGAATACTGCATCGGCCTGTATAATTACCCGCTAAAATAAATCTCCTTCAGAGTGATACAAAAATGAAGCGGACGACAAAAGTCCTTCCATATAAAAGATGGAGGAGGCAGTGCTCTGTCTGAAGGTAGGAATATCGTCGGAAGTGAACAAATCCCTTTGTAGCTGATTAAGCACGGATGAGAGGAAACGACTTCAAAAATGACGGCAAAGGCTAATTCGTGACGACACTTAACGCACGTTCATTAATCCCCTTTTTCCAGAGTTAGGCTCATACGAAGAATGATAGAAAAGGTCATGTTTTATGTTAACCGTAATACATAGTTACACATATTCATAACATGAAGTACTTATAAAGTTTGTTTACGTTTGCATATTTATGGAATATGGATGGATGATTTCTGATTTCTTAGTCAGTGATAGCTTCATATTTTTATTAGTATTTCAATCGTTATGTTTTAAGTTCAAGTTTTTGAAATTGATGCAATTAGGAAAAACATTATAATGGTATCCTCAATAATCCCATAACTCTTGAGTTATAGATAGATATAAATAATATAGTATTATGCCTAGCATCAAACAAAAATCTAACAGTCAGATAAGCATACGTGTACTAGAAATACAGGTTCAAAACGCAAGAAGAACATTATTTAAAAATGACGAACATCGCTCTTTTCTACCATAAGTATAAATATCAATTACTCACTATTTCCAAATACTTCCGATACAAAGAAAACTGTTTGATATATCTAGAAAATATCTCTTCTTTAAATGTGGACATCAGGACTGCCGTTACAGGCATAACGTTTGCTAATTTACCGATTGCCAAATAACCTATCGTTCCGCCAATTGAGCCTCGCGATATAGAGATTAGAAAAGACATGAATGAAAAGAATGCTAGTTTTGATGCAATTGGAGTTTCTATTTGTAAACCATATTTGAAATCTGATCTGTTCTGTTTTGCAAAACCTCTCTTAAAGAATAATTTATAAATGTACGACCTCAACCTCTACTAGGAAGTAATTATCATAAGTACGCTTACACCAGATTGGGCTTATTACGTTACAAAATATTTGAAGTGTATTCAATGTCGCCAATTGTAAAATGTGTAATTAAATACGCCAGAGAAAATTATATTTAAAACGTCCCATTAAGATATAATACGTAACGATTAAAACCGAATGTCAAGTTGATAATTAAAATAAAACTCGTTCAAATGACATGCTCTTGCACATAGCATGACTTCCAATAATATCTGATTTTGAATTAGAAACTAGTTTTAAATTGTTCCTATTCCTATTAATGATTTGAAAGCATTTCAGATCTAGAATAATCGAGTAGTATGAATCTAACATACTACATGGATGAATGTTTTGTAGCGAATTATCCGTTTTTATTACTTTTTAAAATAAATAAATTTACGGATACTTGTCTTGCCCTTGTGGCAAAATGAAAGTCCAATAGAGAAAATGCGTATTAAGTTTGGGTAATGAATTGTGTCCGGACCATCTTTAATGTTTTTTATCTTTAAATACGTAGTGGTGAAACGTCTATGTACATGTATATTATACCATATCCTAAAAGCATTATACTAATTCCTTAAGGAAAGGTAGACAACATTACCTCAAAAAGGAAGTAGAGATTAGAAGCACAAAGCATACAACTTTAAGCGAGTAAAATCAAACCGATATCGTTGAATTGCTTGATCGGACTTGCATGTCAACACAGTGCTCAATAGCATGCTAAAATTGTTTGAATACATCGTAACTACACTGCACTTTTTATAATTATCCCCACACTTTTAAAAATATCCCCACGCTTTTAAAAGATCTCCGCCGTCTGTCCGTCCGTCCTGGACACTATCTCCTCCTACACTATTAGCACAAAAACCTTGAAACTTACACACATGTTAGCTATGANCTTTTTCAAACTTCGCGAATTTAATGGGTTTTGTTTCACCCAAAAGCGCACATATGAGCTCGTTTTAAATGTCGTGAAACTAATAAATGTATATAAATTTGCAACGTTGTGTCTTAAAAATCGTACATGTGCTATTACTACAATTACAAAGAAACTGAATAAAATAAAAAAAGTAATTTTACTAACGTAATCAAGTTATATTCCACCCAGAACAAAAAATGTGTTCTGCCCAATACGTTCAAATCAGTTATTCTTAAAGCACTGAGTGAAAGGCATGCCGCACAAAGAGTTATGTATAATAGCAAAGCGACACGATATTTCACAGGTCAGCAGCAAACATAATTTATTCCGTAGTATAGCGTCATTAAAGCTATAATAAGATTAACCATTTGGATGTTTGACAATTTATGTACATTAGTCCTCAGTTTTAATTAAAAGAATGTTTTATATAGACTAAGTGTATGCAGCGATGATTTTTGCTTTATTTACTAGTGAAGATTATATTTCTTTGTACTTTTATATGTTCTACCTTACTCGCACAATGCTATGCTTAATAATCAGAGGATTGAAAGATAATCGTGTGACGAGGGCTTCCCTGCAAATTGCGCAACTGGGTTATTATAGTGTCGTTAAAGCTTTGGCTTTCTGAAACTAACTTAGTGTTCAATAATTATCAGATCCCTTCTTAATCATATGTTGTATTTGATAAGATTTGCTTCCTACATACATTGACAATAGTGAATAAAAAACAATACTCTTTTTCACAGTATCGCGGTTAATTATTACAATTCAATAATTATTATTTTATTAAATATCAATATTTACAATAGGGTACAGTTATTTTATATTAATCCCAAATATTTTATAATAAAATAATAATCTCAATCCTAAAATAAATAATATAGTATTATGCCTAGCATACGTGTACTAGAAATACAGGTTCAAAACGCAAGAAGAACATTATTTAAAAATGACGAACATCGCTCTTTTCTACCATAAGTATAAATATCAATTACTCATTATTTCCAAATACTTCCGATACAAAGAAAACTGTTTGATATATCTAGAAAATATCTCTTCTTTAAATGTGGACATCAGGACTGCCGTTACAGGAATAACGTTTTCTAATTTACCGATTGCCAAATAACCTATCGTTCCGCCAATTGAGCCTCGCGATATAGAGATTAGAAAAGAAATGAATGAAAAGAATGCTTGTTTTGATGCAATTGGAGTTTCTATTTGTAAACCGTATTTGAAATCTGATCTGTTCTGTTTTGCAAAACCTCTCTTAAAGAATTATTTATAAATGTACGACCTTAAAACCTCGACTAAGAAGTAATTATCATAAGTAATTATCATAAGTGGGGGTTTGTGGACTCGTGGTTATGGTATAATTTGTTTTTGTTCTTGTTTTTACGTAGTACTTATAGTTTAAGTTTTAGATTTTATTGTGTCAATAATTGTCTTATAGCTATACACATAAGGTAGTTTTAAAGTGTCTTGTTGATCTTTCTAATCTAGGGTTACTGTGCATGTTTTTTTACGTAGTACTTATAGTATAAGTATAATAGAGTAGTTTTATAGTATAATTGAGTAGCTTTGATTGATTTCTTTTGAAACTGTGTTGCAAAATATATTCGTATCTGCGATACGTCGAATGTTCTTATGTAAAGCGCCTTTGAACGTGCACTCTTGTATGAAAAGGGCGCTATATAAATCCGGTATAATAATAATAATAAGTACGCTTACACCAGATTGGGCTAATTACGTTACAAAATATTTGAAGTGTATTCATTGTCGCCAATTGTAAAATGTGTAATTAAATACGCCAGGGAAAATTAAATTTAAAACGTCCCATTAAGATATAATACGTAACGATTAAAACCGAATGTCAAGTTGATTATTAAATTAAAACTCGTTCAAATGACATGCTCTTGCACATAGCATGACTTCCAATAATATCAGATTTTGAATTAGAAACTAGTTTTAAATTGTTCCTTTTCCTATTTAATTTAATGATTTGAAAGCATTGCAGATCTAGAATAATCGAGTAGTATGAATCTAACATACTACATGGATGAATGTTTTGTAGTGAATTATCCGTTTTTATTACTTTTTAAAATAAATAAATTTACGGATACTTGTCTTGCCCTTGCGGCAAAATTAAAGTCCAATAGAGAAAATGCGTATTAAGTTTGGGTAATGAATTGTGTCCGGACCATCTTTAATGTTTTTTATCTTTAAATACGTAGTGGTGAAACGTCTATGTACATGTATATTATACCATATCCTAAAAGCATTATACTAATGCCTTAAGGCAAGGTAGACAAAATTACCTCAAAAAGGAAGTAGAGAATAGAATCACAAATTATACAACTTTCAGCGAGTAAAATCAAACCGATATCGTTGAATTGCTTGATTGGACTTGCATGTCAACAAAGTGCTCAATAGCATGCTAAAATTGTTTTAATACATCGCAACTACACTGCACTTTTTATAATTATCCCCACACTTTTAAAAATATCCACACGGACTCGAGAGCATTTAAATAATCCTTAGGCTTTCGATGTAATCGCGGTTAAATACATAGGTTTAAACTAAATTGGGTAGAGAGAGTATTGCAAAATTTAATTTCTAATATTTAAAAAACTGTATACTTAAAAGCAAAAATAACCATGTAGAATATATTATCCTTATAAATATGCATGACAGTTTCAAGCTTTGGGAAAACATGTTTCATATAAACGGGTATTATCTCGTTGTTAAAAAAGTTCTATGTTTAATTCATTATTGTTTTGTCATAATTTGATGAAGCTCAAACCGTCAATAATGTGTTTATTAAAAATAAACACATGTATGCCCTGTACACAATAAAACGTTCAATATAATATATGCTTAAATGGGTATTCAAATGTTAAATGACTGCACATACTACATTGCTTTCAAAAATCGTAGACCAGACAAAGCTGTGAAATAAATTAAATAATAATATTTTGAATAAATAATTACTGATTTAACCATTTTAATATAATAAGCTATGATAATCAAAATATGTACTTACAGAATACCATACCAATTGTAGTTTTACCAGCACGTATCTGTGCGTTAATTTAAATCCAGCTATCATTTAGACGAAGGGTATTCATGACTGTTTAAATTGTAAGTATACCTGGCATTATGTAAAAACAGATTTTAAAGACCTAACGATCGTGCCTTCAACTAGGAAGAAGTGATTACAAACAGATTTGAAATGTTAAATATGTTGATTTCCCTACACATTATAATTGTGGTAATCATATACAGCAGGTGTATTATTTTGTTTGACAGTCCTGTTAACATAAACACCTCACAAAGGAAACTCTTTTGTTATGAAATAACCTTATTTATAAAACAATATATCGACCTCTTAAGGGTTGAGAAAATATCCAATCTATGCAATTATATCTGGCAACGAATGCTTGAAAACTTGTAAACTCGTAAAGAATTTATTTTAACGACTAAAATGTACGCACTATATGTTCATTTAAAGATGATGTCTTAAAACGGTACCAATTAATAGATATATTTAAATTTAATAATTGATCAATATAAATGTTTATACTTACCAAGAAGAAAGTAGTTCAATTACATTTTATAATTTATTTAAAATTAATATATTCAAACTACAAATGACACTCTTTATACTATATAGGGAGATAAGTAATATGTTATGTTGTTGTTATTTAGTTTTTCTTAACCGAATTCCTATGCATGTGTATATTTAAACAGTACTTATCCAAATATTTTTTTAACAGTCGTCAAAAACCATTGTAATTTGTAAAAACGTAATGACCATAATAACCCAGAAGACAGCAGTTCAATTGCATTTTTAAATGTCTTTTTTAATATTCAAACCGACAATGGAATCATAATTATCAAACAAATGTGCGGTTCTTCCTGATTGCTTCATATCACGTAACACCCAAAGTTGTGTTTGTGTCGGTGTGCCTATATCGTGGCTTAAAATTTATACATAATAGCCTAATTCAAGCTTGATGTGACTACCGAACGGGTTATTACCTCCTCTGCACGCGTCTTCATTTAAACTACGGAACGTAAATGATCTTGATTACATACCTTACAATAAGTAGTATCAAACTAGGTTGATATTTTTCTGATATGGATATACACCAAAAGAGTGCACATTACTGGCTGGTATCTGGTACACGATCAAATTCACTATCCGTCTTAAGTGTGAGGTTGAGCGCTCTATAACCGGTTTAAACCCCCAATGCTTAGCATTGACCGCTTCAAGGCGGTGACCCCAGCTTTATTCTACTATGTGTATATGTTGTTTCGTTTTGTGCCGTACTGTACCGTTTTGGCAATTGGTTCCTTGCCATTAATAAAGGGCCACAAAGGTGTGTATGATAGAATTGCAATACTGCTGCAGCTTCTGGAGTTTCACTTCTTTATTTTAAACTTAAACTAAGTAATTAGCAACCTCAAAATGACTGTCGCGGAACGTACGCTTAAAGTTTAAGAAGCTTGTTGAGTGCTTTGTACGTTCAAAGTTAAAGCAGAATTATTTGGGTTAAGATTGCGAATTTGGGTTAATTATTATAAAATATATATCACCCATGATTTATAAATCACGCAACAATTGTGCCGATGTTTTACGTGTTGTGCCGATTTTTTTATATTTATGTATTAGTTATCCAGTATGAATATAAGTTTTAGGTATCATTTCGTGTATTCTTTTCAAGTATAAATAACGTTTGCAAGGCGCACATTTAAGTGAATTGTGCCAAATTGTGTAGCGGTTACGAATATTTTGTGTATAATATTAGGATTGAAACATGGCTATGGTGTGTCATGGGCCAGGATAGGCACACTTTTGGAGGGATTGCCCCTTGGACTGAAGCCCTCGTGTCCATACTGCAGTGTCCATCTTTTTTCTTGTAATAGCTTACAAAAAGTGCACTCTATCAGACAAAGAACCCATACAATTTTTTAATTAGATGTATCCATTTTAGGCTATGTATTTAAAAACTTATTAAGTAATAAGAAAACACTGCAGGTTAACTCATAGACATAGTCTGGTACAATATGTAAAATATGACGTAAACATTTTAAATGGATCCTTTTGAAACAAATAATTTCATTAGATTTGGCATACTGTCAATCAGAATGACTATATGGAGTGTATTATGTATTTTATTAACTGTCTTTCAAATACTTCAATATTCGCAAATTCGAGTTTGCATCTTCAAAATGTCAAACATAGCAGAATAAATAAGTGTTTAATGCTGAGTGGACTTGAAAAGAGAAGCTTGACTTTTAATTTTAATTTTTACCACGAAAGAGCAGTACCATTAGTTCATATCTAATTGCACTATTAAACACAATATGATGCATATTTTGTTGTTTTAAATTGAAAAGTGAAACAAAGCATCAGGTACATGTGTCTTTGATCAATACTTATGTACAAGTAGTCTTTCCAATGTTACACACAATTTTGCACATACGTGCATTCAATTATTATAACTGAAAGAGTAATATTATTAAATGCTCCTTAGTTCTTATATATAGTTCCAGCTTTGAGTATGTTGGCTTAGTTCTGCCATACCTTTAAGACGTGTTGTCTTGTTGCGACCTTCAAAGCCGCCAACACGACAAGACGAAAGAACGAAAAAGATACAAGCCATATCAGAAAAATATAAATGTCTTAGCTTCCGTATGTCGGTGCCATTTTTGTCGTTCTTGTGAGACTATGCGTTGTTCTATCGTGAGGCGTGCTGGCGACCTTTTTCTTACCTGTCAACACGCCAGGACGGTTTGGCAAAAATAAGCTCCATACTCAAAGGAGTGTTATTTGTATTGTGATTGAGTTTAGTCGGAAATAGTTTCTGGCATGATGGTGCTGGCCCGTAGCTTTTGAAATGTTGATCTTCTTCCATTGACACAAAAATCATGTTAGCCATAGTGTTACGCCAATCAATATTTTATTCGAAAACTGTCAATGGCGAAGACATACGAGAAAGTACATATGTTTGCAATTAAAAGAGTATTTACCGTATATTGACGTTTTGTTTTAGAACATGAATAAGTGACATGTTTTGAAAACACACTAAAATGTATGTTTTTTCCCTCGTTGCATTATTCTGATTAACTTAAAGACTAAATCGTAACAGCCAGAGGGCCTTCCGCCCGACGTTCCAGAATGCGGCTAGCGCCCATTATAGACGTCTGGCAGTCTCTCTCGTGTGTTATCGTTATATAACATATATATCATTCTATTTTTTTTCTGTCGATAAATTGTTTTACCGAAGCAGTTTTCAGTGTTATTTTCATTCAATTGATAACACAATTTAGTATGCATCTCGTGTGACGTAATTCCTGTGACGAAACACATTAGTAAAAGCTAAACTCTCTGGATTTTACGGAAAACAATTCAAACGTGGTGGTTTATTTAACAGTAAAATATGTTTCAACGCATCGAACGAATCCAAAACGTATATCGGATTTTATGTTTGTCATGCATAATTGGAAATTTCGATAGGAATAAGTGAGCGAGTGGACATTGAGTGATTTACTGACTGTTAGAATGCGTAAGCGATTGGCCGACTGTGCGAATGAACATGTGAGTGATTGACTGACTTTTCGAGTTTGCATGTGAATGATTGCCTTCCTGTGCGCATTTAAATGCGAGTGCATTATTGACGGTGCGTTTGTACATGTTAGCGGTAGACTGACTGTGCGAATGAACGCTTGCGTGATTGACTGACCGTTCGAGTGTACATTTGAGTGAATGACTGATAGTGCGAATCTGTAAGCGATTGACTGATTGTACAAATTTAAATGTGAGTGAATGACTTACTCTTCAAATGTGTGAGTGACTGACTGTCTGTTCGAGTGTGCATGCGAGTGGTTGACTCATTGTTCCAATTAATTTGTGATTGTTAACTTTTTTCTTTCTTTATCTGTTTCTCAAACACGAGTCTTGTTCTTATTTAACGGAATTTAATTGTAGTTATAAACCGCTGTATTATACTTATAGCGGTCGTCTTTTAGTAAAATAATTACAATTTCTTTTTTTTTCACCTAAATCAACTGTACCAATGTTGTATCTAAGCCTTAGCATTCCTTGCATAACTTATCAGCGCAGTTACTCCCCTTGTTATCACTAAATCATAAAGTAATTCATTATAAGGCACAAGTAATAGACAACCACTGCTTGTTCGCAGTTAGCTTTTGTTTACTCTATTTTTATTTTTATTTTTGTAATAATCATGTTCATAAAAAAAATATAATTGTAAATATGTATTCATTGGTAAAACCTTGTATAAATACAATTCTGTATGTATTTAGTATTGTTTCAAGTGTTAATTTACTGGAAAATATACAGGATTGGTTTCTTGTTTTTGTTTCCTCTCACTGTTAAGAGACAAAGATATAAATTACTAGTTAATATACATAACATGTATACAACCTATTCTGTAATAAACAACCACTTCTTTTTTGCAATTAGCTTTTATTCACTCTATTGTTTTTAAAATACATAAATAAACATGGTCAAAAACAAAAATATAATTGTAAATATGTATATCTTGGTAAAACATTGTATAAATACCTATCACAATACTGTATGTATTTAGTATTGTTTAAGTATTAGTTAACTTGAAAATATACAGGGTTGGTTGCTTGTTTTGTTTTTTTCCCTCTCAATGTTGAGAGACATAGATGTAAATTACTAGTTAATATACATTACATGTATACAATCTATTCTGTAAAATCCTGTGTAAAATTATTTACTGGAAAATATACAGGATTGGTTGCTTGTTTTTTTGTTTCCTCTCACTGTTTAGAGACATATATATACATTACTATTTAATATACATTACATGTATACAATCTATTCTGTAATAAACAACCATTGCTTTTTTCGCAATTAGCTTTTGTTCACTCTATTGTTTTTAAATAAATAAATAAACATGGTCAAAAACAAAAATGTAATTGTAGATATGTATATATGGGTTAAACTTTGTATAAATACCTATCACAATACAGTATGTATTTAGTATTGTTATAAGTGTTAATTAACAGGAAAATATACAGGATTGGTTGCTTGTTTTTTTTTGTTTCCTCTCAATGTTTAGAGACATAGATGTAAATTACTAGTTAATATACATTACATGTATACAACCTATTCTGTAAAATCATGTGTACATTTTTTTTGTTTGATGTATCAAATTCAATTTAAAATACAACATGTGTTGCCTTGTTGACACACTTCTGCCTCTTCTTTTTTTCTCTCCTCTTATGAATTATCAATCAATCAAGGCAAAATGCAAATTCTGTGTCTATTTAATATGCAATATATAACTTATAAATCTTTTTAAATATATCTTTGATAAAATATAATATACACTAGATTAAATTCAGGTATTAGTTCTTCACATTTTACTAAACACTGATAAGTATTTACTTATATCTTAAGTTATTTGCACTGAATATCATCTTGCAATACACATGTTATGATTTAATAAAACATCAACTGGCTTGTATATGCTATTTTAACTCTATTTTTTTTTCTTTCAAAACAGATACTCCAAAATGTTCACTTATTTCTTCATCTCTTAATTTTTGTTTTGTTTCTTATTAATTTGTACATTTTTTTTCGTTATATACTTTGTTGTTGTTACAATGCATGCACGTGCTACTTTTTATTATTCTCTTGTATTGCTTATCTATGAGTAAGCTTAACATTTTATCAGTAAACTGCAGAGGCATTCAGAGGAGAAAGAAACGATTACAAGTTTTTCAATATCTTAAAGAAACAAAATGTGATATTGACTGTCTTCAAGATACTCACTTTATTAACGAACAAATTAAACCTATTTACTCAGAATGGGGATCAGAATGCTTCTTAAGTTATGGCTCTTCTAATTCGCGCGGTGTAGCAATATTATTGTCGAAAAAACTTGAGTATAAAATACATAACGTACAATGTGACGAATTCGGCAACTATATTATTTTGGATTTGACTATTGGTGAAACAAGACTCACACTGGCATCTATATACGGACCGAACTCTGACAGTCCCGAATTTTTTACCAATATTTTCGATATTATTGATAAAATGGGGAATGACTCCTACTGAATTTGCGGTGACTTTAACTTGGTTCTAGACCCGAATATAGATTATCATAACTATAAAACAATAAATAATACAAATGCAAGGGATTGTATATTAAAAACTATGGATGATTGCGTTCTTGCTGATCCTTTTAGGATATTATATCCTAACTCTAGACGTTATACATGGAGAAGAACGAATCCAATACAACAAGCCCGGCTTGATTTTTATCTGGTATCGTCATTTTTGTTACCGCTTGTTCACGACGTTAATATAATGCTCAGTTACCAATCCGATCATTCAATTGTAATTTTGACATTAAAATTTAATGATTTTAAACACGGAAAGAGTCTGTGGAAACATAATAACATGTTTTTAAGTGACATCAATTACATAAACACAATAAATGATACAATTACCGAAATAAAGAAACAATATATGGTACCTGTATACAATAATGATAATATTAATAGTATACCAGATCTCGAAATACAGTTTTTAGTAAACGACCAACTTTTTTTAGATACACTTTTAATGGAAATAAGAGGTCAAGCTATTTCTTATAGTTCGTATAAAACTAAATCCCGTAACAATCGCGAAAACCAAATAAAATTAGAAATTGAACAACTTGAGAAATCGTTTACAGAAGGTAACGTGCAAATTATTTCTGATTTAAAATGCGAACTTACGAAAATACAAGAAGAGAAATTAAAAGGTGCCATAATACGATCGCGAGCCGAATGGANCACCACCACCACCACCAACACCACCACCACCACTTCCACCACCACAACCACCACCACCACCACCACCACCACCACAACTACTACTACTTCTAGACCGCATCACAAAATGTTTCACGCTTGGTTCAACAAAACAGTATACAGGCGTAATTAGCATTTATATATTGTAGCAAGTAATTATATTTTATATCTATTGCTGTTTGCTGCAAATAAAATTTTCTAAGGGATTCCAAATTTCTAAATATATGTGTTTATGTTTTTTAATGGGACATGTACATGTTCTAAATATACAAAGAGAAAATGTAAACGTATATTTAAGCAAGACGTACGATATAAATTAAATCGAAATTATTATTTTATAAAATGCACTAAGTAACAAACTAAAGCTAAAAAAGTTCAATATGCACATAATTATAATCGATAAACCGGTTATTCATTGCTTTCACTTTTGGTTCTTCCCATTCAAAAAGTATGTATTTAATGCACCCGTCCCTGAAAGCTTAACGCGTATCATAACCCATAGTATTTAAACATGAAAATCAGATGATAATTACGTGAGGTCCGGAAGCAATGCATTACCCAAGCTATATACGCATTGCTTGCAATTAGACTTCCATATTGTCAATACAAGGGCCTCTCACATTGGAACTATTTTCCTAAATTACATTACACGAAGCATTTAATATTTTGTATTATATTGATAGATAATAACACAACAACCTAAAGAACAGCAACACCAATAATAATTAATAATGTCTTGCACGGTCACTAAAACACTTCAGGGGTTGTCTTCAAATTTGATGTAAGGATAGATGAGTACTATACCGGTGGCATCGCTAAGGAAATACATAAATTAATTATATTTAGTTAAGCAAGCGATTGGACAATCTCTATATATGCTTATAATCACAACAATATTTTGGCATACAACCTTAGACAAAATAAAGGCGGAACGATACTTAGTCGACATGCACGTTATAATATTACACTTATACGAGTACTTTTCTTCTATTTATTTTTTGCTAGGATTTCAGAAGTGTCATTCTTAAAAACTAAAAAAAAAAAAAATATAAATAAAATGTTTGTTTTATTTATAGAAATCTAACAAGGATGTAAACAACGTATTACTTATATCAAATTTAAACCAAAAACAACTAATTAACATGTCTTTGTTAATCAGCATTATCTTTGTCCTTTTTTTTATCAAATAACACTACAATTATTAAATTTCAGCTATAGCCAAACGTCAATAATAACACGCTAACCATAAACATTGAACATGCATGGTAGAAAACCTGCCGAAGTAAAATAATTATTTCACACAGTTTATATGTAATCCAAAACTCTTTGCCTGTTGGAGGTCCGGAGACAATGGGTTAACGAGCTATCCCTCCCATCGTCTCGTCTTTGACTTCCATGTTTTTGGTCTGTTGAATGAAGAATAAATGTACATATAAATAGATATTCAATTTTTAAACAGTAACAAAAAACACAATGTCGCTCGCTAATGTCATTAAACAAACATAGTTTAAATATATTTTAGATATTTTATCAAGTAAAAAATATTGCAATATTATATTGATTTTACTCAAACCTGCGACCGTGGTATACACTAATCTGTTGCCCGAGAAACTCTGACGTTATGCCTTTACGGTATATGATGTTTTTATCATTGCATTAAACACGTTTTAGTTATACTTGCTTTTACATGTTCAAATTATGCATATAGCCCGTTTGTGTCAGTATAAATATAAGAGACATATTTTATACATCACACACCCGCACGGACGCATGAACACACTAACGCTCACACGCACTTACGCACGCACAGACACATTCAATAAATGTTTGTAAAAAAGGTGTGTAACACTCTTACTATAATCGTAACTTAATATATCCATATATGTAGCAAACGAATTTTTTTTTGTAAAAATATGCCTGCATGCTGTCTACGTCAGCTATTCTGTTACATCAATTTAAATATGCTCTATGATGTACGTAAAGCTTTCTAATGGGATTCCACATTTCTAAATATATGTGTTTTAATGGTACATGTACATGTTCTAAATATACAAAGGTCAATGTAAACAAATATTTAAGCGATACATATATATTAAATAGAAATTCTTATTTTATAAAATGCACTGAGTAACAAACTAAGCTAAAAAAGGTTCAATATACACATAATTATAAATTTATAATCCACACACCGGTTATTCAATGCTTTCTCTTTTGGTTCTTCCCAGGCAAAACGTATGTATTTAATGCACCTGTCCCTGAAACCTTACCATGTATCCTAACACATGGTATTTAAACATGAAAGCCACATGGTAATTACGTGAGGTCCGGAAGCAATGGATTACCCTAGCTATATACGCATTGCTTGCAATTAGACTTCCATTTTATCAATACAAAGGCCTCTAACATTGGAACTATTTTCATAAGTTACATTACACGAAATATTTTCTATTTCGTATTATATTAATAGGAAAAATTGAAAACAGTCAAAATAAGAACAATAATAATGATTTCTTGTATGAGCACTAGAACATAGGGGTTGTCTTTAAATTTGATATATGTGTAGATTGAACTAGGCGGATGGATTTAAATCGCTAAACAAATATATCATTGAATATTTATAATGAAGCGAGTAAGCCCCAATTTTACTTATGTTTTTTTTTGGAAGGGAGCATCTCTTCTAAACGCGTACAAATAATAATTTTAAACTTCATAGCACACGGATAAATGAGTTTAAGGTCAAACTGCAGTACATAAGAGTTATAACACCACTTGCATTATTGAAACTATTATTCCACTTTATCAGGTTTTCTTGTCGGGTCATTTTCTTAGAAGCTTTACATAAAAATACTGTTTTTTTTTTAAAGGCAAACGGAACAAACAGGCTATTTGCGCAAACCATCTTGTTAGGGATACTGTATAATAAATTCCTTTCCAATCGAGAAGGTGGTTTACAGGGTGCAGGATCACGTGACTTTGTAGGGTTCACAATTAAACTTTAATGGATGTAAACACACCGGTAAGTGGTGCCTTATTCCAAATATCTTTTAAAAAAATCTTAAGAATTTCAACTAGTGCATAAAAGACATAAAAGCAAGTATTTTTATGCTGCCTATGGCAATGTGAAATACATCAGACTTACGTTATTTAACAAGCCCGTGTTCTTTGCCAAACATTCGAAGTGTACATCATCCATGTACACGGTTATGCTTCACGCAACGTGAAATTGTGGCCGCACCGATTTCAGACGTATGCAATGATTTATTCTTATATCATAAGATATCGACACGAACTGCAAGAAAACATGTCTTTTATGCACTAAAAGATTTTTGCAAAGTTATTACAATAACTTGAGATACTTGCAAAAATATAGTTCTTAACGGTGTGTTTTCATTCTGTCCAGCCAGTGTGTAAACCCATGAAAAACCCGTTGTTCCTGCATCCTGGTGTATAAATCTGGAAAATGAAGAACATTTTCTATGAACAAACAGAGGACAATACGCCCTGAAACATATTACTATTGGAAAGATTAGACAATACGCACATGCCTATCTAATAGGTAAAAAGCAAATCAAGTAATATTTAATTGAATTATATAATTACTTTATAAGCAATCGCGTAGAAAAAGAAAATAGACGCACAGACAAAACCATGTTACGAAGGCGGATTAGCCACTGGGATTTAACAAAAGAAGATAACTGTTGTAGATTCAATAAATACCCACACATATACATTCTAGTACATATCTCTACCTTTAGTTTTAAATAATATTAAAATGTGTTCAATACAAGTATTTCACAATAAGTAATCATTTTAATCCAACAGTATAGATTATACGAGTATAACTTATACCATTTAAAAATACTACTTATAAAACATACAATTATAAATTAAATTAAAATTCGGCTATTATAAATATCTTCATTTATTATAAACAATTAAAAGAAAAATAGCTCATTCAGTTTTTCTTATACTTGTATTTATTACCACACGAACAACAGATATGTCTTTTGGTGCACATGCTCTGATGACCGCAGACAGGTACACGCACACTGAATTTTATGAACGTGATCTACTGTCGATTTTGAACAACTTTTGCAAAAGTATAATCGGACGTTGATTTGCCGTTCAATCGTAGCTGTCTTTAACCTTTTATTTGCTGTAATTTATAATACTTCGCAGCCGATGGTGTTTAGTGTTAATTTAAACGCGACAACTTACATACAAGCGGATATGGTCGTATAGGAAGCAATTGCATACATATTCGGAAGAATTGATCATAACAAACCATAATTGAAAGCAATCACAATATTTTATCAATATTTTATTTGATTCAATATTTCTAACAATATTTTTTTTTGCATATAAGTTAAAAATATCTGTATTAAAAAGAAACATGAAACATATTTTAGAAAAGAAAGAGGACTTACATTAAAATCAAGCTAACATTTGATGAAAGCCACAAAGGAGAGACCTAATTCCATATTTGTATTAATTTCCTTAAGTAATTAGAAACGGATTATTCACTACATATCTTTCATCCAAATCGTATTGTGACACTAATCCTATATAATAATATACATAGCGTAGTTAGGCTGTATATAAAAAAAAACACAACACCGCCGTAATGGTTTGCACAATTCCATACCATATATACATTTAATATTTATTAAAACTATAAATTGTATCGTGCCGTGCCGTGTCGTAGCGTACTGTGCCGTGCCGTGTTTAACCGTACCGTACCGTACCGTGTCGTACCGTGTCGTACCGTGTCAAACCGTGCCGTGCCGCGTCAAGCCTGTTTCGTGACGAGCCGTACCTACCGTACCGTACCATGCCGTACCGTACACTGCCGTGCCGTGCCATGCCGTTTCGTACCGTACCTTGCCGTGCCGTAACGTGCCTTGCTGTGTCGTGTCGAGCCGTACCTACCGTACCGTGCCATGCCGTACAGTACCGTACAGTACCGTACAGTGCCGTACCGTACCGTGCCGTGTCGAGCCGTGTTATGGCGAGTCGTACCATACCGTACCATAACGTACCATGCAATACCGTACGTTACCGTACCGTACCGTACAGTACCGTACCGCATCGTGCCATACCATACCGTACTGTGATTGGAATCTTATTAATGGTAGGCGTTAATAATAGCAGTCCGAGTGTTTTCGGTGAAAATTGTAGAAAACCCTTCAAATTGTAATAAAATATAGAAACACGAATTCTATGAAAACATGAAACATCAAACTAAATAGTATATTATATTAGCTTACATTTTTCTCTATTAATGGTTATTTAGTGACAACCCAAACAAAAGTATGCACAGACGGACGGACATTACGCTAACTACTTTCGAAAGCAATTAAATAAACAATAATGATGTTTGATTTCAACAATCCATTATTGCTAGCTGTTAGCATATCACTATTTCACGGGATTCCAAATTCTAAATATATTTATTGCACTTATGCTATTTAAAACATGTTTAAAATATAAACATGGAACATAGTTTGGTAACACATACTTTGTAACCTTAAATTTAAAATGAAAACAACTTTTTTTTAAACTCACTGTGCAGCAAACTACACCATTGATTATTTTGTCAAGAAAGACATCCTTTAAATATCCTAACTACGTGCTCAAATGTGCTTTATATGGTTATTCCTTAATATGCAAGTATGCCTATCTTTTTAGTGCAAACTGCTCTGAACATCAGAAGTGTGCACAACCATATTTAACCATAACGTTCACGTCTGTTATTTGGTGGTCCGGACTCAATGCACTACCCTAACTTTTATGCGCATTGTTTCTAATAGACTTCCATTTTGTTAGTATAGTAGCCGCAAGAGCTATTCATATTTTTTGAATATATTTGTATTCCCTTTGATCTATATGCAGTTGTTACCCTCATCAGTTTTGTTATAATATAATATAGATGCTCCAGTTAGAGTGTGCAAAAAAACAACAACCCCGAAATCAATGGCCGTAACGTGATGCGTAAATCCAGATTGTTTTGCATTGAACGTTATAGCTTATTCAAGATAGTGGGAGCCCATAAGATATTTTTCCAAATACAAAATGTGTTATTATTTCCACATTTTTAATTATTTATC
This sequence comes from Dreissena rostriformis, assembly GCA_007657795.1. NCBI lineage: Eukaryota > Metazoa > Mollusca > Bivalvia > Myida > Dreissenidae > Dreissena > Dreissena rostriformis. The sequence continues at coordinate 31,099 of VMBQ01001622.1, read as the reverse complement.
ACGACTTCTAACAAAATTTTAACAGCCAGTAAACGTTTTATATTAGTTAGGATACACCGACCCCTGGACTCATTCGGGCATTTTCTATGGATTGATTATATATTCATAAGGTTCTTTTGTGTGTAAATTTAATAGACATGTATTTTGACACTAAACTTAATAAACGTACTCAACTGGATTGTGCTAGTAAACACAGCTTGAGCAAAGTGTCATTAAAAAAGCGTATTGTGCCTTTGATTTCCAATAATATATGCACTCATCTGGATACAATGGCAAAATATGCAACAACTCTTTCAGTGACAAGAAACTTTAATTATATTTTATGAAGTGGGATAAAATGCATATATTGTACATGTGTATACTACATAATATATTTTCTACATACTTAATGAATTTCAGGAGATTTTATCATTTCTTTCTCAAGAAATTACACTTTGAATATGCTGACCCCATTCATTATAAAGCAATAATATTTATTATAACTTTAAATATCATATCTCTTTATTTGTGTTATTGTTGTTTATTAACAGCTACAGTTCTACAATTTGATATTTTATAATAGATTGAAGATTGTGTAGACAAATTAAATATTTAAGAGATTTTAACATATACAGTTTCATGCAATTATGATAGATGTTTACATTCATTCATTATATGTATATGATCAAACATATTATATTTTGCTTAATAGTTTTTTCTTATTATTCAATTATGGAACAAAATGTGTCAAGGTTCAATTGCAAATCTGTTTCCGAGAATTTTCACACTTTTTCATGAAATATTCGTATCAATCAAAATTATAAACAATTTTACCTCGGTTAACTTCTGAAAATTTAATGTCGTTACTGTTCTTATACAGTTTATTGGTTTTATTAATTGCTTGTGGGAGTTTATTTTCGCTATAGCTTAGACCATGGTGATGTGTATGAATGTTCATAGTTGTATCCCTTGTACGTGTCTACAGTATACACAGGTTTTTGTGTTAATGACCCTATTTTATTGACTCATAACACCAAGGTAAGAATCTGTGCAAATTTACTTACAAATAGTCAGAAATTGACTTAAATTAAGGGATTTTAATTTTGTAAAACATTAAATTTATTATCGAATATTGCGCAACATGTTTCATTAGACGACACTCAATTGAGAGTAAAAAATAACATATTCACGAAAACATGGACGTGGGCATTTTTTTCATAAAAAAGAGCACTAACTTACTCAGCGTATATGGGCAAAAATAGTAATATTGGTCAAATATACATTAATTGGAAGATCATTAAGTAATTTTGTATATTTGTTTAATCGTTATTATTTTTTAATGTACATGGGGTGCATGTTTTCAGTTTGAAAAGATTCTTGTCATTGATCCGATTGCAGAGATGTATATAAGAACAGTGCTCGACAACTCTGCTGGGAGAATGAGACGTTTACTCAATATAAGCAAATGTATGTGATCGTAATTTAAGTATCATCATAATCATTTATCAATAATAATGCACTTTTTAATCAATTCTGTTAACATTAACCGAACGTTATATAAATGCAGTGTAAATATGACACTCAATCAGAGCGCAAACAGCTTTATATGACATACTTGTCGCAATTGTTCAATTGTTTAATTGTTCAAAATAAACAAATAAAGGAAATGGGTAATAAGCTTAAAACGACCTTTACAATATCACTTTTATACGCATCTTGATGAAATATGTTTGTTTGTTAATATGCTATCATTTTAATATAAAATGCCTGCTATAATATAAGAAAGGGCACAGATAACTTCGAACCTTTTCGCGTTCCAGTGACCTACCAGTCAGCCCTCAAAAGTTATACGGACGTCAGCGCAACGTCTTCAATCCGTACAACGGAATAAGGTTGACTGGTCGGTCATTATAATCTGATGAGGCCCTCGTTACTGTGTATTATTTCTTATATATTATTGTTACTCATTGAAAATAGCCTTTAAAATTAAAAGTTAACTAATTATTTGGTATTAAATTTCGAAAATTTATGTAAACAGCTTATGCAGATTATAATCTTTGATCATAGAACTGAAAATTAAATATATTTCATGATCCTTGAAAACATAGGCATACATTAAATCATACATTTTAACCACTTTGTTTGGCAACCAATTTGCAAAGTAAAAGTAGCTGATTTTAACTGGTGTTAAGTTCATTGTATGTACAAATTCTTTGCTTCAACATACTTATTGTTTTTTCTTGATTAATCCGTTGCTATCGGGAAGTTAAGCGCGATTATTAATTAATTCCAGTCGATTATCTGACAATACATTCTGATGTGTCATGTGAATCTAAAATCGGTGAACTCCAGCTATGACAGAGGTAGTCTCATAAACAATATAACGATTTAAATTAATGGAAAGAAACCAATTGCCAAACAATGTCACAAAGCATTACAACAAATAAAAACAGATGGTTTAAACTGGTTAACCGCATGGGTAAGGTGAATTATAAATATTCGGGATATAAACCGATTGCATGGCAACCGATTAGTTTCATAGTGTAGTGAGATGCAAATAAACAACACACTTTAATAATATATGGTTTAATAAAAAAAATACACGAGACATATAAAAAAAGATACACACCAATAGAAAGTGTAATGAATAGCCTTGATTGTGCGAATTATTAAACACGAAATAAAGTTAGTTGCATGAAAAAAATACAATTGTATTTACAGAAAATATACAATACATATCAAACACAGGCTACTTAGTATTTTTTATAAAACAAAGTAAACAAGAGATTAAATTCACACATATTCATATTGAAAATGATTACTCAGAAAGCTATACACTAAACCAGATACGAACGTGACAGTGTATTTCATAGTATATATGTGCAAAAAGGACTTTTTGGGTGCTTCTTCTCAATTATAACGTATAAGTAACTTTGTCAATCAAAGTAAACAATCAATAAGTATGTAAAATGTCACATCCAGACTAAATTGCTAACAAACTGGAAATGTGTTTGTTTTCAGTTATAAATAATAAACAGCCACTGATGGTATTAAAAAAACGGACCGCATGAACTATGTTTATGTAGCTTAATATTATCAGTCCTTTATTCAATATTTTACAACTTCTATGTGTACTTCCACATATTGCGTCATTGTGTATCAATCAATAAACAAAGTATTAAAACACACAATTAAAACACAAATATAAAAAACAAAACATGTTTAAATGATGACAACCTTGATTGATAACATTCTAAATAAGTAGGTGTATACGCATGTATGGTTTTGGTAAGCAAATATTACCATATATAGGAATCAACACCTATGTACAATAACACGTACAATAATGGTGTTATCAGATTCAGAGTCCACATACGCTTTATGAACCGAATTTGTTATTTATACATTTTAAATTTGATTCGGTAGAATTACAATTCACAAGAAATCTATAAAAGCTTGTTTATTTATGTTTTCACTCATGCCTTTTTTGTTCTGTTCATCACCACTACGTAGGGCCTGGCTTATCGTCCGCAACTATTCTCGGAATCTGAAACAACGTTCAAATCTAAGTATTCCACATTAAACTATTTTCTAGTGTGCTTTGTAAAAGAATTCGCAGAATATAGATAATGCATCAGGCAATAAAGTTACTCAAGAAACATGTCCATGTAATGTATTACTCTCAACTTATACCTTATTAGAATCCTTATTGAACTCTAGAGCCATCGATCGCCATGTTCTATGCCTTGGGTCGTCTGGTTCATCTGAACAATTTAAAATGAGTCGGATCATAAACATCATACATATCTGTATAAAACAAATTTGTGTTTGATATAAAACACTATGATTTTTTGTAAATTATAATTATGCTAACGTAACTAACATAACATTATATATACATGATCTCACTTTTACTAGTAACAAAACACCCAAAAGTATTAGTTATTTTGAAAAACTTGACGTTTTCGTACAATATAAAGAACTAAATGCTTTATTTAATTTGAATAGTTCGAAATCCACAGCTGGTAAAAATTCAATCGCAGAAAGTAGGTACAAACATGTACAACCACACACCATAAGAAACAAACAAACTTACTTCCAAGGCGAACTTCTTCGAATGGCAATTTCGAAAACACTTGTCCACCTTGGCCATCGGATCTAAACATAGAGCAGATAGTAATGTAACATTTGTCATCATAATTTACCTATCATTTCAACAACAGGTTTCTGACAGTTCATAAGTATTTGCTACTTTACATGATATTAAACGTGTAAACGATTGTCCATTGTCTTTTTAAGAAATTATTGAAACAAGCATATATAAATAATTAAATATTTTAACAACAACAATCAGCGCTTTTTTCAGTACTTGAACACGTGAAAGTTAAGTGTTGTATGTTCACTCTTTCACACTATTTAAATCCTAGCACGCCCTAATATAATCACATATACATCGTGTTAAAGGTAGGGGTGGCAACGAATATTTGAATGTTTGCAAATTCGAACAACAAGCAGTATTCTAATTTGTTTTGCTGTATATGTTCCTTAATACTGTTGTTTTAAAATCGAAAAAAAAACCGGAAAATGTCTATATATTAGTTCCTTTACCAACAACCCAGCCGTATATTGATATCAAGTACACAGGAATGGTGTCAAAATCGATCTATCAACCTATCGTTGTGTTGATGTATTGACGACATAATGCTGTTTCAACCGCGGTCTATTAACAAGCCCATGATGCACTTACGTGCATTAAACATGCTTTTCGGAGCCCATCTTTTATCATCTTTGATATAATACATGTTTACCAAATCGACGCATGTTCTTGCATACCCGTTAGACCTACATTCACAAGGCTGCAATTTTGTACTAGTGAGCAACGTGCCAAAACTCGAAAGTCATATGGTTGAAATTCTAACTTTAGAATTATGTTTGTTTGTACGACAGCTTTTTCAGTGGTATGTGTACATCTGGGATGTATTTTAACACATTTTTATACTGTATATGCATGTAGTTTGCTATTCGTTATAGTAATATGTATGTAACGGACTTGTTCGCAAAAATGTAGCTTAAAGATTAAAATCTTGTTTACATATATCGAATACCGGATGACTGAATATTCGAATACTTCAATGAGCGAATATTCGAAAATCAATGTTGGCTTTCGTTGCCATCCATTGTTTAAAGTATGATATTTGTTATATGACATTTGGATTTTCAGTTTTGTCTCCGAATATTCCGCATTCCTAGTGTATACTGCATTCAAATTCAAAGACATGTTTAAGGAAAAGTTACGGGTTCTCAAACATTTGACCACATCTTGTTTTGTAAACATACTTTGCGGTTTACTTTAAGTATTTCAAAGCAATTTTGAATGATGTGGGTTACATAAGGTATTTCAAAGCATTTTTTAATGCATTTTCATAGTCTTAAGCAAATACTTGGAGAATGCTAAAAGTGATGGTCATTTTAAATGTGGCCATTAACAAGACGAAGTTCAGAATAGTTCTTAAACCTTAACGTGTAAATACAATTAACACCAAATATGTACATTATATTAACAAATAATACCGATTTAGGTTATCCAGCCTTTTGGTATGCTTGTTTGCCGTCCTCGCCTTTCTTATGACCACAATACATATCGCCGTGATAATTCCTATAGCCAGAATCAGACCACCAGCCACAGACACACCAATGATCAGCTTGACATTGTCTGAAATATAATAAGTAACATAGTTATAGTATGAAATACAGTTGTTTTTACAACAACCTTGGATAGAATTAAGAAAAATATAATGTCTGTAAATGTTAGGATAACAATTCATATTCTTAACAGTTCTACGTATGAATAGGTGTTGTACAAGCTGACATTGTCAATAAAAAGATAAAGCGTACCTGAAGACACACTGTCCGCTACGCACACGGGTACACCCTCGTATGTTAAGTCACACACCGTCCCATGTTCACAGCGACCTCTGATCTTCTCGTACAATCCACATAGCACGGTGGCGATAGCAAGTGGTTCTACTCAATGCAATGTAATAAAAGTCATCATTTATTAAAATTAAATATGTGTTACTAGTGTTACCAGTTGTAGCAATAAGGTTAAGTACTTTACTGTCGAAAAGCATATATAGTATTATAAGGTAAAACATAGAAAGATCACATTAGTGGTCATCACTTGGTTACAAACTGTTTAAGTTTCGCTTCTTTGGAAAACAAAAAAATGTATTCATCGATTAATATAAATGTCGCTAAGCCTATTCAGTTATCATTCGGCAGTACCAGATTCCAGTAAACCAAATCTTAACCTACCTGAAATCGCTTTAATCGTCTGTCCGTCATAAATGATCTGTGTTCCTTTTGAAAGATCCACTAATGCATTTGTTATCTGTGTTGACGCGTCAACAGTGATTTTGTAGAAAAGTGTGAAGTCTACTACCAAGCTTCCAGTCCTATACAAAGGAAACCGAATAAGATCGAATTAAAAACGATTTTTGAAGTCGTAATATATCTTAATAGTTTTCAATGCATGCATCTCAAAACAAAAACAAAATACATGTACATAAAAACGAAAGAAATCGAAGAACGACTACCTTATGGTGTTAACGACGATTCTGAAATTTGTTATAAACCGCAGCATGTAGATCCGTAGCTGAAATTTAAATGTGTATTACGCAAGATACATATATTTCAAGTATAATCTGTACAATACATCGTTTAGCTACTAAGCACCATATGAAACATCATAAAACTAAAACATATTTTAAACACGAATTTTATCACATTCAATAACTTGTTTCTCGTATAATAAAACCATTATTTGATAACATTTTGAGCGTTTTCACTGGCGTCTCATTATTTGACTGACCGATCGCGATATCATAATCTGGCACAACTTTTCATATCATAAGGTATTAGTTTCAACTTTAACTGGAAATTCATAATTCAACTCGTGTCCGATCCTAAATTCGCAAGAAAGCGATCGCCGGTTTTGATGAATTTAATGTTTAATTCAAGATAAGTAATCGTATTTCATCAAACATAATTACATTTTATACATACCGATAACGTAACCTTTTCTGCAACATCTGCAAACCTTGCCTCTGACGAAAGATTGACACCTTGTCCTTTTGAAATGTTCAGTGTGATCTGCAGGTCTATTTGTTTATAATCGTCTGAAATTGCCAACATTGTATAAACTGTTATTTAATTTACACATTTTCGCATTTAGGAGTGTAGGTATTCATGTATTAACTCTTTTTTTCATTTGATGGTAATGAAACATTTTAAACAAATACATCTAAGCTTAAATATCAGCCACAGCCATTTTACACAGTTAAAGATAATATGATTAATGGCTTTATTTGGTTTTTATTTAAATGTATTATATGCAAGAACGTAAATGAAAAATAAATCGCCCGTCTGTCTGTCTTATACAAAGCACGCAAAAGACTGCCAGTATAGACTTAATAGTATTCATTTCTCTGTTGCGTTAAAACATTTATAAACGCAGACGTTAATGTCAAAAATCATGTCCAAGCAGATTTAATAATAAATATATGCGGTTCAGCGCACTCGCTGACGTTAACACTGCTATTTTTAACGAAATCATGCATTTAAAATAGTTGTGTTGTTACAATTATACTAAAGGTGGGTGTTTGACGAATACTGGCAAGAAATGAACAAAAATCACCTGTACAGCTATCTTGTTTGCTGCTCGATTTGAAACCCAGATTACAATGACACTCGTAACTACCACGTGTATTTACGCATGTCGAGTGGGCAGGGCATGTGAAGCCATTAGCTGAAGCACACTCGTCGACATCTGTATTACATGTAGAACCAATCCAGCCTGCGACACACGTACAGGTCCCGTTCATGGTGTTGCACACGGATGTATGTGTCATATCACACAAACACCTGCTAGTACAGCTTTTACCGAAACGACCTTGAGGACACACTAGAAAAAGAATATTCCTCTTAAAGTGAAACAAAAAACAAAAAACAAGCTCATACTCTATGTAAATGTTCACTATATTAACCACTTATAAACAAACACATACTGTTTATGTCGTTCAACGATACCAATTTGATTTACAATAGACATACGTTTTACAAATTAAGAATCACAAAGCAAATATTATTGCAAAGCGCCTTTTCAATTCAACAAAGTCAATGGAGTCATCAGGTACGCGAATCTACCATGAATTTATGCTTGTTCAAGTTGTTGAAATAATGTATCTGGAAGAACCTACCTTGACAAAGACCAGAGAAATTTTTCATGTATCCGGGGATACATTCGCACGTAAAACCTCCTGACAGGTTTATACAGACTGAATTAGTGTGACACACATTTGGAGTTGACGTACACTCATTGACGTCATCAGAACATCGTTGACCTTGCCATCCTTTTAAACACGTGCACTCCCCGTTTGTTGGATTGCAAGTATCAGTATTGGCCACATTGCAATCACATTTACTGGAGCAGTTCACCCCGTACGCCCATTTAATGCATTCTGTAAAAGAAACCACATATCATTCGTTTAAAAAGGAAAGATATTTACGTATATCAAACTTCTTTACATAATTACATATTACTCTTGCATTTGAAGATGTATGATGTACTGATATGAGTATTATTTTTTTTTAACATGGCAAACATAGCACATCAACAATCGTATTTTGGAAAAGTAATACCAATTTCTCATACGTATTAACTTTACTATTTTACTTATAAATCTCAATAAATGCTGTCTTATAATGCATTTATTTATTTATTTATTTATTTATTTATTTATTTATTTATTTATTTATTTATTTATTTATTTATTTATGTATACCAAAACGCCGACAACTACGACAACTAAGAACAAAACTAACCTGCACACGTGGAATTGTCTTTTTGCAGAAAATGTCCAACTTCACATTGACAGCTGTACCCACCAACAGTATTGATACATTCTTGGCTACACGTATGTCGGCCAGTCTCACACTCGTCGATGTCTGAAACAAATGAGCATTTTTTAATCCTGATGTATTTCTATCCATGGGCGTTTGAAAAACTATGGACACACATGATAAAACAGCCAAGAACCGCTCAAGAATCGAACACACATTAATAACATTTAATAAATATATCACAACCATTTAAATGCAATCAAACGTATTATTACAAAATTTGAAAGCATCTTGAAATTATCTGGACGATTGTACTACGAGCATGTTTCATTACTATCAAATATTATACATGTAAACACATCCTATGAATTATGTATGCGACTATCTAGTACCTGTACAATGAGTGCCGTTGTATCCATTTGGGCAAACACATATAACACTGTCATTGGAAACGGAACAAGAAGCATTTCTAGAGCAGATAGAAGATTGATTTGACGTACACTCTTTCTCAGCTGAAAAAAACAACAACAACACAATACTTAATAATTAAAAATTGTTTGCTTTATTGCTACAAATTGTAAAAGTCTTATATATATAGCAAATCGTACATATAATAGTTTCATACCTTCTTTCATACCCAGCTAACATAAATAAGTTATAGAAACATAACACATTACCTGTGCAAGACTTTCGGTCCGTAAGATCAAGGACAAATCCCGCTCGACAAAAACATCTATAGCTACCGATAGTGTTGATGCATTGTTGTTGACAGTTGTTGTCTCTCAGGCACTCGTTTATATCTAATATATAAGTATATATCTATTTATTTATTTATTGTGTGAAACCTTACGAATGTAAATGTGCTATTATGAATAAAAATAAATCTACAATGTTATTCACTTGGGTTTATTTTAACAAGCAATATTGGCCTTTACAAAATAAAAAAAAATAATATCATATACCTAATATTAAAAATTCATGTATAGCTTTCAAAAATGAAAGTCAAATAGCTACAAAACACCATAATACGGTTACAAACATTGAATTATACATACATTTTACATGGATATTCACACTGTTTAATTATTTACCTGAACACGTTCCATTTCTCACAACAAAACCTGTTCTGCAGCTACATTCGAAACTTCCCGGTGTATTAATACAAATCTGATCACAAACGTTCTGGGCAGCAGCTTGACATTCGTTCACATCTAAACAGAGTATAATATTTAATTCAGTCTGTTGCTGTAGGTAGGAGAAAACCAACCGACTGTGCAAGCAACGTTATTGTATAATTTACTAGTAAACACTGTGTGAGAGCCCATAATTCTACAAACAATTTAAAACACACTTGGTGTAAGACAGATCGAAATATGTTAGAACCACATAACACAATTTAGCTTTTGTCCCAACCTTCGCACTTTCCCGATGCTATGTTTTTCTTGAAGCCCTCTTGGCAGACGCAAGAGGCGCTGCCAGGCGTGTTCAAGCAATGGGTATTTGGTACATTGCAGACAACCTGATTATCCCGACATTCGTCGACATCAACGTCGCAACTGACCCCTGTCCAGCCCGGGTTACACACGCACCCTGCAAAGAACAATCGAAAAAAGACGCATCTATCAGTATATGCTCTGTTTATAGGTGTCTATCGCAACCGTTGTTTATTTTTGGTGTTTTCACTTCGTATACACTTATATTTGTTAATGCAGCATCAACATACTAAAACAATATCCCGGAAAAGAAAAAGAAAAACAATGCATTTGAATATCAACCGTACTTTCGTTTTGACAACTGACAAAAGAAGTGATTCGATGTACGATGTGTAACGGATCATTTTAATTTCCTGCAACGATATCTATCATACGACACACGAACACTAACTCCGATCCTAATAAAAAGACAGTTCCGCTCGGCTTAGAGGACTTGGACAGTCATGTAAAATATCAAATATATTACATGTGTATATATTTTTATAAACAACTGGTAGCAAGATGAGTTGCAGATTATTGGTCAGTTACTACATTTAAACTAACTTTTTTGACCTGTTAATTCTTTTCAGCTCAATTCAACAGTGAACATGCGTCTAGTATCTCTTTAAGCAGAAGAAGCAACAGAAACTGCAGGGGTAGTAACAGTCGATATTATAGTTTGTAATGAACAACAACTATATTTGTTGATAGTTTTCTCGCTGATACAATTTTAAAAGAACACTTACCTAAGGTACTATTACACACGCCGTGGATGCAAGAACACGTTAACGAACACTCTTTCCCATAATGGTACTTGTCACATTCTAAAAATAGTTCATAATCATTTAAATCCATAATACATACAAGTCGGTGTTATGGTTAAATTATAAGAATATTCGTTTCAAAATTAAAAATACAACGACGATCTAAACAATGTGTCTCGCACAAATAACAAGTACCCAACTCTTAAGAGGAACTATATCAGCAACTGACCAGATATATCAATAAAGCGTATTCAGTAATAAATTGTAATTTTGATACCACAATTTCACACCTGTACATTGCCGTTTGTTATTTTGCAGCTTCATTCCGACAGGACATTCACATACATATGAACCAACGGTATTTGAGCACGTTGCTCGTTCGGAACATTTGTTTTCCTCCTCACATTCGTTGATGTCTGTTAAACGAATATAAACAAATATGCTAATTCTTTGTTACATGCGAATGTTAAACTTTATTTAAAGAAATGTATTTATACTTGTTCAAACGTTTTTACATGGATTGTAAAACACATTTCAATATAGGTTTACAAGATATTTAACGCACGCATAAAGCCGGAACATGACAAATTAAAGATGAACATCAATACATTGAAATGTGTGAATAACCATTTTATCAATCGTCTTAAAAAGTGTATTTATTTACACACACATAAACTTCTGTATTCGACAATTACTACGGACTTATTTTACCTGTACAAGTCTGCTTATCAGAGGCAAGTTTAAAGCCTTGTGGGCACTGGCATGATGGAACCTTGTCTTGTACCACACAGTAGCCGGTGCATGTCATATTGCGGAGTTCTTTGCAATAGTCTTTCACTGAAAAACATCATATATTGTTTATTTTCATAATACAGCAAACCATTAATGGTATCGAGACATGTGTCGTGATTTATTTTAAATATAAGATAATTTGAAATTAATAACAGATAACAAAAAGACACCGATAAACCGAAAACAATTTTGGTGCAATGTCATTGCTTTACAAAAACATAATAATTAAATCGAATTTTGATTGCATTTACACGATGCTTAAATTGCACCCGTTTTACCTTTACTACACGACTTTCTGTCGTCGTTGAGTTTGTATCCGAAATAGCAGTAACAGTTGTAATATCCTGGATTGTTTTCACACATTTGTTCACAATCCGCCACTGCCAGAGTGCACTCATCTACATCTGCGAATGAAGACAAACTTTACTGATAAGTTATATCTTTTTGACTTGGCAAGGAATGCCCAGTGTGACATTTAATACAAAAATACAATTCAACGGATTTTGTTTATGAAAAAAGACAATAAAGGGATCCGTTGTACAGCGTCTTATATGTGCCGACCATGCCATGTAAGTCCAAACTCTGTCACACACGGTAAATGTTCGGAAAATAATAGGTGGTTGGGTTGAGGCGTACAGTACTTGGGACCACCAAGGATCACATGTTTGATACGTTATAATGTGAACTGTCTTGGATAACGGCGATTAACTGGGTAAATGTAAAATCAGGCACTGAATATGTGACATGAAACCACTAGAAAATGATTCCAACCCACCTTCAAGCTTCGTAGACGGAAAAAGTAAATTATATACCAGAACAATGTGTCAAGTTGACTTCTATGTAGCCTGGTTTACATCCACAGGTGTAGCTTCCTTCTGCATTCAAACACGTCTGGGTACACTCGTTTAACTGTGGATCCGAACATTCGTTTATGTCTGGAACAAGCATGATGCACTCCAAATACAATATATTATAGAGTTATGTCCATCTTTATAATGTTATACATAATAATGGTGTATTGTGTATTATTGAGGTATGCTATTAGCAATGCGTTAGTTTTGAAGATATTATTATAGATACAGATGCGATTTCGAATATGGCGACAACTGTTTCTATGTTAATTGCATTTCAAAGCATAATATAAATACGAATTATCATTAAATTCAATATTATTAAACATTAAAGTAAAATTTGTCAATACATTTCACAAATTGTGATTCAAAAATACCAAACCTCGGCAATATCCGCTAGCTTCCTCCTCGTGTCCTTGCAAACAATCACAGCTGTACGAGCCCATCTTGTTACTACATAACTTTCTGGCATCACCGCAGATGCCTGGCTGTTCCTTGCACTCGTCGACGTCATCGTCACAGGAAATGCCTGTCCAACCATGGGAACACATGCAGCCTCTAACTGGGTCGCATCTCTCTGCACCTCGTCCGGTACATTCGCATGTTTGGCCACAGTTCATACCCCAGTTCGGTACCTCACATGCTTTAAAAATCAAAGGTGCACATTCAAATGCAGGGATCGTTGAATAGTTACTCGTAAAACCTATTAAGTATTTAATTAATTCAAGGGTGTATATACGTACGTTCACATGAAACCCTGTCTACAAGCTGAAAGCCTGCTATGCAGCTGCACTGAAAACTGCCGATCGTGTTCATGCAGTCTTGTGGACAAATATTTTGAGAGCATTCGTCAACATCTGCAAATAAAAAATGATATATTTTGTTCTTAAACATACATGATTGAATACGGCGTTATGATTGTATTCGTTATGGAAAGTGTATGCAACATAACATAGATTCAACTTGAGTACTACGGAATACAAAAGACTAACCTTGACATTGTAACGATGTTATATTCAAAAAGAAGCCAGCATCACAGAAACAAGTGGTCTTATTGCCCTTATCGAGGGTACATCCCGAGGTTTGACTGCAGTCGAGTGTTGATCCATTACATGGGTCAGAATCACCTGTAACAACGCAATTATGACTTTTAAACTGATTTTTTATTACTTTTATAGTTCATTCACGGTTCATCAATAATGAACTATATCGATATAATTCAAACGATCATGAAAGCATAAATACTCAAAATTAAATCTTTCTCTCTTTTTTTGCGGAGTAATTAAAAACAATCATGTGTTTGCGCAATATTTTAGCATATATAATGTCGTCTATCACACAATTATGGTAAGACTTATTTTTCCTTAAATGTAAATACGTACTTTTATAGATAAATGCGTATATGTTACTGGTATAAAGAGGGAAAATATGGATACCTTGTACACATGTCCAATTAGAAAAATTGAAGGTAAAACCAAGCTGACATTTGCAGAGAAAGCCATAGATCGTGTTATCGCAGATCTGAGTACAGTTGTGTGAAGCCTCGTTGCACTCGTTGATGCCTTTATAAAATAGAAAAAGGTATTATTGCAATTATGCATAAAAGAAATAAAGCAACTACGAGTTAAAACAAATCAACTGGACGGAAATGCCTTTTAATATTTTTGAATTAAAGGCGAATTTTCTTTTTCAAAACAAAATACACCATATCTTACTCCTTCAATTCAATCAAAAAATCTATAAGTATCAGCCCAAATTTATTAAGACGCTAGCTTAAATCTAATGAAAACTTATTGCAGAATTTAATTGATTTACCGATTCAATATTTTAAATATTGCTTGTGATTTATGTTGTCCTTTGTGTCTGACATGTTTACACCTATATAATGCATCAAAAATACTTTACCGTAATGATTATGTTTAATTATTTTGAAATAAAACTATGAAAAAATTAAATATAACCTAATTTGTATCTGGATGTCATAATGGTTATTTTTAAGAACCCAAAGCTGTTTAAGCCTCATACCGATGCATTTATGTTTGTTGTTTGGATCGGCTCGGAATCCTTCTTTACAATTGCACGAGTAACTTCCCTCAGTATTGATGCACACATGGTCGCAGGGACTACTTGAGTTGCATTCGTTAATATCTATAAAATATTAATGTGTACCAATATTGTGGATATCGAAGCAAATTTATCAAAACATGCGAATAAAATATTATGGTTTATGATATATGAATAGCTGTGTGTTAACATTGTATACTTAACGTAGACAATGGTCTCATTGAAAGTGAACATATTCGTCATCCTTTTCACACATAAAGCATCACAACAGCCAGTTTAATAATTAAAAAGTTGATTATAGTTTATACATGTAAATAAAATACGTATTTCTATTCAATGCATATACGGTGTTTTTTTTTTAGTCTCTAATATCAACACAATAAAAGTTGAGCAAATTGCATTTCAAATCTGATGTCTAAAACAAAAACGTATATACCAATGCAATTATTTGTGTTCGGTTCTGAAGCAAATCCCAGTGGACACGGAGAGCACGAGTATGTTCCGTTAGGGGGGAGGTTGGTACAGTTTCGTCCTAGGGTACAGGGACGTTCAGCGCACCAATCGATTGTTTTATCACAATCGTCACCTGACATATAATTTAAACATAGTGAGCACATATACCTGATATGATTAAAAAAATATGATTATTTTTAACATTGTCAACGCAGTATGGAACGCCAATAGAATATCTCGATATATACCAATAACACTAACTTACTGTTCTAATTGTTTTTTATTTACCTTTCATATATTACCTTATTCAAAATCAACCAAAATGAACGCGTGCACTAGTATATGCTGCTCCTTCTTAGGATACTTCAACATTATGATTAAGATATTTAATTATCCCCAAAACTAATCTCATTTTTATACATATTTGCCCGTTTGCTGTTTATAGTAACTGACAGTTATTGTCTAAACATTCAGCTTTGACCAACCGGTATATCCGGGGTTGCAAACACATTCAGAATACTTGAAATAGGCCGTTTCTCGAGGGTCTGATCGCGTTGTCGTAGAGCATCGACCATTACCATGACAACCAGTGCATAGCTGTACCTCAACAGTGTGCTGTTGAGATTGCTTGCCATCGGCATTGACAGCAACGAACCTAAAGTTGAAATAGAAA
Source organism: Dreissena rostriformis (assembly GCA_007657795.1). NCBI lineage: Eukaryota > Metazoa > Mollusca > Bivalvia > Myida > Dreissenidae > Dreissena > Dreissena rostriformis. Next base: position 15,150 of record VMBQ01001622.1, on the reverse strand, counting down.
TCTAGTGAATTGTTTTAATACGTTTTGAAGAATTAATAAATATGACTTCACCGTGATAACTATCAATTGATTATACATTAACCTTGGTATAAATTTTATGATTTTTTAAAACAATGAAACCATTGTCTTACACTCAGGGAATTTTAATAAGTAAATATATGCATAACATGACTTTGGTTGTCAAAGCATCCATGCATCTTTATCATTTTACTTTAAGGTTCCAATTGATGTTCGAATTTTTATGATAATTTATACCATATGTTGTGTGGAAGATCATCTGTCTGTTTGAAATAGAGCGTCTTCGACGTTCTGTTATAAATTGTGTTATTACTTTCGTTGTTCGCAAATGCGATTTCTAAGTCATCTTTAAGATTTAACTGACACGATATTCGTTCTCCAACTGTTGCATTTACACTGCACGTATTATTTATTGTTGGAACAACTTTAGCTGAAAATAGATAGAAATGCGAATGTTTTTTTTTTTTTAACTTTGTAATGTAAAAAGCGAAACATCAAGCAAAAATCACTTCGTTTCACTGTAAAAGTTTCTCTTGTAAAATACATATCATGATTTATCATTGGTAATTACAACTTATACTATATTGCGTATATGTAAATTCATTTGAGGAAGATATAGAATATATGATAACAGTACATCATTTTTTGTTAAGTGGTTGCTGTAAAATATGGTCATATTAAAATAGTTAAAGAATATTCTTGTATTTCATGTGGATACGAACTCACTGTGTTGTCGGTTTTCTCAAAATAACTTATGCTAACGCGTGAACGCAAACTGAATGATATATGAAAAAGTGACCAATTATAATTGATTACAAAACTGGTGGATTGAATACCTATTTCTCGTGTGTCATTGTCAATAGTTTCACGTTTGATGTTCGTCGCCTTTGCAATGGTACTGTTCAACGTTAATACATAGTCGAACACGCATTCTATATTCTTTGAGCCGTTGCATGTCTTTTCAGCTTCTGCAAGCGTTACTTTGTCAAAGGTATCCAGGAAACGTGGTATGTAAGAAGCGTTGTGATAGTCGGAATGGCTCTTACCGTCGTCATAGATAAATACAGACGAACTGGCATTCACGGACCCTGAAATTTAGTAACTCATTTAGTCACATTTATCAAATAATGCAAATACTAATATTAAAATACACAACACATGTGAAAATGTGCTAACAATACAAACACCAGGAGTTTTGTTAGAAGGATAAAACAAATTCTTTTTAATACGCATTTTAAAATTGTACTAATATAAAAAATTTCAAACATTATAATAAAACGTTTTAGAAGAAAAACTTACATGTCTGACCAAATCTAAATATCTCCATGTCACTTGCATTAAAATGTAGTTGACTCCCATTTGGATAAACAAAATCATTGAATGGGTCGCCGTCAAAATTGCCCAGGAGACCTTTCGTCACGTTGTTGAATGCCTTTGGAACAATGGTATCCAATGACAACATTCTGGCTCCTTTTCCTATTTCGAGCGTTATCCCTGCAGATGGAATGAATGACTTGCAAAAATGTAGCTACGATATATATCTAATACTCAAACAAATTAAAACATTTTAATTAGGTTTAACACTTGCGACACAACAACTGCATTTACAGTAAGCGAACAGTAGGAGAAATCCTTTATATATATCAAACTGTCATGTACTCCTTGCAATAAACAATAACTAGCACCTAAACATGCTTAAAATTGGGTCACTTTTGCGGAGAGGTCAATGTAATTTAATTGATTTTTAACAATTTTTGTTCGCATTGACTGTACCTGACTCCAGGAATGATACCCTCAACAATCCGTCTACTCCATCAATAGAGAGGTTGGGCGTATTAAACGCGAACGGATCTTTTCCCGCGTCCTTAAGTGTCTTTGTTAGATCGATTTCATTCCCATACACAATTAAATCTGCATATAAATGAACGGTAAAGTGTATTGCTATTATGTTCGTGTCAATATAAATTATACAAGAACAAAAGTATTTATTTTTTTGAGATGTGGTTCAAATATTTACAAATTTTTCAGAAAAAACTTCAAGACAAATAGATGTGATCGTGTAACAATTGGCAATATTTAGAATGTATCTCATGATATTGTTTCAACATAATAAAACTCTATTCACATAAACATTACTTATTATTACAAAGCCAAATATTACGATTAAGAGGCAATCTTTGTAATGAAACTTCCTTTCGGACAGCATCCAAACTATGACTATAGTCGGCAAACACAGTCAACGTACACATTTTAGTATTGTACACTTACCATCTTTCGCCGTATTTAGCTCGATATGAACTGAAGAATTCGTATGATCTCTTGCCGCAAACGCCGTGAAGATTGTTGCATCAGAGAGGTTCCCATCTGCCTTCACTGCCCTCTCCGTTCTAGCTTGTAGTGAAAACGTGACATTTGACGTCTCAATGCTCAGCAACACGTATTCCCCGAGTCCGTTGAATGTGTAGTTCATTCCGTCAAGTGTGCGCATGTGTGGATCTCCCCAGAAGGATCCTAATACACCCAAGCGTATACCCAGTCAATTAAAGTAAGAACCGAAAAGAAACACAACGGGACATATATATGCAAGTGAATGGTAAAGCTAAACTGAGTTATAATGAATGTTTACTTATTACTATCGAACCACTAATTATGTATTATATGTAATTCGTGAGTATAATCGGATATAAAATGAAAAAAAAGGAAAGAGGTATTTAAGCGTAAATCTAAGTGGAAAGTTTATTTTCCTTGTTAAACAATAAGTTTAAATCTGTTACCGAAGTTGTACTGCGACTCGGTGTAGCATGTGTCTGTAGGATGCAGTTCGTAATAGAGATCGCAATAGTCTGATTTCGTGCAGCATTTGTCCTTCATGATGACGTCATTTGCCTCGTGATCACGTGGTGAGAATGACGGATGTGAGAAGTAAAATCCACCAGATAAAGGCCTCGTGTCCACGAATGTCAATGTTGAACGGGAATAACAACACGACTGAAAATTTGTCAAAATTCTTAGTATTACCGCAAATGAATTGTTCCTGAATCTTTAAATAAAAAAAAACTACAATATACAGATATCATGACAACTATGAGATAAATGCTGTAATTTTACGGACCTTTCCGAATGGTTTGTAACTTTCACCCAACACCATATCCACGCAGACGACATCTTTGCTATCAGACAGACGCACTTGGCGGCGGATCTGCCAAAACCACGGGTCCCATTGGGCCATAGCGACGTCACATGGGCACTTAGGGAGACGTTGCGAGTAGAGATGGATGTTTTGTTTCAAATAAAGGTTTCTGTTGTACCAATTAATGCAGTCCAAAGCGTGGTGACTAACTTGCGTCTTGTTATCATTTATATTTTTAAGTAGAAGTCCACGGATTCCTGCAAGATAACTTTCTTTTAAAACACATGATATCTCAGAAATATAGTCATCAATGGTATTTCGGCAATTAATGTATTCCATCCAAAACAATTTTGTAGAACAGTTGCAATGTACCTCCTGTTTTCGGTAGCAGATCCCATTGAAGTGCATATTTGCTGAACGAGTAAATGTGACTGTATATCAGTCTGTCTTTGTCTGCATGACCGATCCATAAAGGGATGATTTCTTTATCAGTGTTCCAATTCATTAAATTATATCCGTATATTGTAAAGGAAAAGGTTTGTTCGCCGCTTGAAATAATGATCAGTTGAAACGTTGCTGTCTAGAAAATGTCAACAATAAAATTAACAATTACGTTATATTTTTTTTTTATAGATACATCGATAACAAGTGACTAACTACCGAAACAATAACATGTGTAAAAAGAAAACAGTGACCAAAACAACATATATTGCTAGGATGGACAAATTGTTTATACTTAAAGAAGACTATATGCAAATATTAGATTAAAATAAATCTTTCTTCTTTTCCTACTGAGCTTCACGATGTAAATTTTCTAAAGAGCTAACTTACATTATAAGGATTAAATGATGGCTTCACGTTATTCCATGTTGCTATCAAAACGAAACTTGTGTCGAATGTTGATATATTTTCGACACGCTTGATTACACTTTCAAGGAAGCGTAATTCTTCCGCCACTTTAGGTGTAAATGGATAATCTTTAATGACATCATGTGTTCTGAACGTGATTGTGGATACGTGGTCCAAATAAATTTCTGTAAAGTATGCCGCCACAACTGGAAAGTTGATATTTGCTTTCCCATCCATAGCAAATTTAGGCTTTTCAGACAGATACTTTGTATCAAAACTTATGAGCCCTCTTCTACACACCTAAACATAACCGCATTTGTTAGAAGGATTTGTTATATAAATAATTTACAACGTAAGGTAATGAAACCAAACACAATACTCAGAAGACCAAAACTGACGGGTGTTACAGTCCCATTGATATGTCGATTCTTTCTGGGTTTTTAATATCATTTATTCAGTGATTGTACAAATTCCTACAAAATATTTGTAAAAGGAGTCAAGTATTGCTTTAATATAAACGACTTTTTTAGCAATCGGTTTTTTAGAGTTTCTATTTAAGAACATAAGATTGAAAAAAAAAACACATATTCATTTCCAGCGACAGCAACAGAAACATAAATATAAACCTACATGCATTGATCGTCTCATTTTGTCGAAGACTGGAATCCCAGGTGGGAACACAATTTGTTCACTACATAGGTCATGGCCAAGACTTGTATCCCCTGCTTCTTGTCCGAATGGCAGAATTGGCACTTTGAAAAAACAACGATACAGCTACTTAAATTGTCTAAAGGAAACTGCATTCTCACCATGAGCTGGAGTCAACATGAAACATAGGTTGAATAAATAATTATTTATTTGTTGCTTCGTACCTAAATTTCAAATAACCAGTGAGTAGTGAACCAGCTAACCAACCACAATTGTTTCTATAACTTTTCGAGTAAATTGAGCATATTTATCACCGCAGTTTAGGCAGTGCGAAGTCTATTGCAAAATGTGATGGCTTAATGCAAATAAAAACACCCTATAGAATAACTTTATGCAACTGATAAGCCTTATTATTGATAATGAATGTTGCTTCTTTGGGTGTAAAAAAAATCTTACTGATGTCGCATGTGCCGGTCCGTTTGTCTTGCACACCAGACATACACACGCATATTTTGTTTTCACAAATTGCATTGATTGTCCGACACATTCTTGAATCGGTACATTGTCCTCCGATGTCAGCTGAAAGACCGTATGATATATCTGTACTAATTTAAACAGATTCGTTTAGGAAAGCTTTCGTAAACGTAGATTATATATAAAAGAACAAGCTTGTCTTCAAATGGATTACACAATAATAAAATTACATTTCCGGAGGCAGGTCGGAACAGAGCTGTTCCATGCGCCTGTAGCGGCACACCACATGACGTCATTTCCTGTCAGCAGATACCCTTCTTCACATCGAAATCGTAGGAGAGAATTATATGTTGTCACCATTGCACTTCCATGGAGCATTCCGTTGGATGGCACTAGTATGTTGCGACAATCTAAATCCATTTAATAAAATGAAATAGCATGTTCTGAATGTGTGTTTTTAATCAAATTTGAGTACGCCATTTTCATAGGTAGGCGAACGAAAATATATATGATTCTTGAAATTCCGGTTTTCCCGGCGATATATTTGAGTCTAAATTTAGCAAACGTAGATGTCCATTTTAAACGCTAGAATCAACGTTTTTGCGAATGCTATCAGTATATCGATTTACGTCACGGGGATGACCTGTTTAACACATTATTGTGGCGCGCAATACATGGTTGTAACACAATTTTGCGCGTATAACGTCAGGCGAATATAATATGTATGTAGGAATTTATATAATAACATATATTTTGACAAGAGAAACATTAATATTGATCTTATATTCACTGGCAGACTCTAAACCAGTCTAAAACGTAGTCTTAAATAAAAAACATAAACAGTTGCATAAGAAATAGTAATTTGTAGTTGTTAAATTGCTTTTATATTAGAAAATACACTGATGTTCCATAAACAGACACCACAATCTTATGATCTGCGTAGGGATAAACACTTTTTTTTTTACTGATATGTCACCTAAATGAGCAAACTTTGCACACGCGCCAGTATTTATGTTACCTATTTTTATTAGCATTTGAAAATAAAGAAACACATGATTACAAAAACATAATATAAAAGGCATACTTTTTATGACGCATGTTGGTTTCCCACTCCATTGACCGTTGGCTTGACATAGTAGTCTACTGTCACCATTGAGATCATACCCAATATCACACTGCACCTCAATTATTGACGCATATTCTGTTGTTGCGCCGGTCACGTTACCGTTTTGCAGGTCAATCTGCTCGCACACTATGTTGAACACAATAATAGCATACACTAACTCATTAAGCTTTTACATGTAATTTGGTGTAAACTATATTTTTACTTGTGTTTGCTTAATGTTATCGAATTTTATTTAGTGTTTGTGTCAGTTAACTCTAATTTGCTTACCAACAATATTACATGTCGGATAGTCTGTCCAATTACTGTTACTCTGACATTTTATCACTGGTCCACCGGACAACGAATAGCCATTCTTGCAGGATACTGAAACCACGTCAGTATAGTAGTATGATGTCCCGTTAACTGTACCATTCGCTGGGGTAGGATCACCACAATCTACAATATTAAAATAAAACATGCATTGCATAAAATAAATTGAGATCAATACATACAATGTTATGACACAGGACGTTCCTCGTGAACAGTTTTCAGGACACACGTTGACATTGCGTAATGCCACAATTATATTTTATAAATAGTTTTCAAATTTCAAGTGAATATACAATAGTAAGCAAATATATATAATAACATAATAAGCAAAGCATTATCTTACATTTGCGAATGCAGGTCGGGACTGAACTGTTCCATTTGCCTGTTGCGTCACACCACATGATGTCATTTCCGGTGAGTTGATAACCATGTTCGCATTGGAATCGCAACGATGAATTGAACGTGGTTAAAACAGGACTCGTAAGTATTATACCGTTTGTTGGTATTGTCACGTTGATACAATCTTATGAAATATAAACAAACAATTAATGGCATCTGTTAAAGAAATATTGAGGTAAAATTGGCATAATCAGGAGAGAAAGTATAATTCCATCTGAAATTAATTTACTTTAATATAAATAAAGTGACACTTCAACTGAGCCGACACCAAAGAAAAATATTTATAAAGCAGCTGGTTCTTTATGAATGCCGAATGACCACTTGTCAAGCAATGTGACAAAGCACCCAGGCACTAGGCACAGAATGTAATCGTTTGTGATTTATTCAAAAACAAGTGTATTGTACTAAGAATTAATACTATAGCAAACTATGAAAATTATCCTCATACAAACAATAATTCAAATCACACAGCAAACACCTAATGCATGCACATTTCAATTGCATTGCCATTCAACCACAAAGGATGGAAACACGAGAGAAAAATAATTGTAGACACGATAAAAAACCTATCTGCTGCCATTCGTCTGTGATTAAAATAGTATGTGAATGCAAATTCAAATATTCACATTTAAGCAAGTGATAAGTAATACATACGCGTGATAACAATACAATGTATAAACAACAACCTAAAAATATAATAGGCACTGCCTAAGAACGGTAACACAAAATATAAAGGGTTAATTGTACTTCAATATCGATAGAAAGATAGAAAAAAAAATGCAACTGGATTACAATTTGATGGAGTATCAGTATCTCTTTTACATGAGCAACCAAGTTGCATTTTATGTTGCGATTTAACGTACAATACGAAAAATACAACGTTATTTCACACATACACATATCTGTGACGTAATCAAATTGAAAATAGAATGCATACTTTGAATGACACATGTTGGATTGTCGCTCCATTGACCTTTGTCTTGGCATGTAAGTTTGTTGTCACCCCGAATAAAATATCCGGTATTACACTCCACTTCGATAACAGCCCCATACTTTGTGTTTGTGCCGATCACTCTTCCATTTGAAACATCCATCTTCCCACAATCTAAGAAAATCAGTTTTGGATATTAGATATGTGCATTAATATGAAATATAAGTGCATATATAACTTTAATGATGTGAGTTCTATTCTGCGTCATAGTTTATGTAATGATTTTTTAGTAAATATATGGATAAGTGCGTTTCTGTATCATAGTTGTTTTATGTTTGATTTGTTTGGGTCAAAGTGTTTAAAACAATAAAGTTTTTCGAAGCAAAAATTGTTTTCAACATCCTATATAAACTATATATTTATATATTAGTTGCGCACCAATCTGTGAACATGTAACATTATCACTCCATCCAGTTTCAGTGCACGTGATAACACTTGGTCCTTCTAAGTTGTAACCCACATCACAACTGATAACTGCTTTAGAATTTAGGGATGTTGAAGTATTTGTCATCACTTTCGCATTTGATATAGCTGGTCTGCCGCAATCTGTTGGTCATAACAAAACAAAACATGGAAAATCCTTACTTTTTTGAAAGTATTTATTATATGATTTTTGGGGATTATTTGTTTTTTTCAATTGAGACGGTACAAGAGTGACAAAACATGAATCACTTTTTAATAGTGATTGAGAAAAATTAATCATTTATATATAAATGATGCGTTTTTTAAATTTCAAAATATAACACATGTTTTACAGTCAATGAAAAAAAGTATTAATTCAACGATAACTTTGTTTGAAATTCTTAACATAACATATTTAACATGCGTATTTTATTATTAATATTTCTGCACAAACCTGTATACGTCCTCATTTGAACACGTTCTATGAGTAATATATTAAGTCGGCTTGGAAATTATCAATTAAATGGACACTTGTTACGTTATTTTTATTTGAATTTGCTATAGCGTAGAGATTTCCTATAAACATACCTAAATACTTTGGCCTTATTCAAATATGCTACAATTACACCTGTACATTATACTGTCTATGTTTGTGATTGGATAATAGCGAAATAAACTGGAATCCTATTTTCTGTTCAGAATTTTCTTTTTCCGAAATTGGAATACATGTTTCACATCAACAACGATGAAGCTTAGCCCAACAAGTCTACGATAATTACATAAAAATCCTTCCGAAATGAAATTCTGGCCATGATACTTACCCGAAGGGTCGCATATCGGGTTACCCGACCACGTGCCGTTTCTAAGACACGCGATGATCGACTCTCCAGACAGTATATAAGCATTTTCACACGAAACACTAACCACTGTATTGACAGTTGTTTCTGATGTATTCACTAAGCCCTTTGTAGGCGTCGGGTCCCCACAATCTAAAAAATAACGGGACATTATATAATCATTTATGGTAGTTTTGGCTCATAAAATCGATGATGTTGTGTTACCGGACGTTTTTGAGTCAAGCTAGGAACCGGGAAGTTAGCAAGATTTTTTAATTTCATTGTCATTAGTTTGAATGCGCCCATTATTTACGTTTATTTTTAGGCTTAAATCATGTTCGATAAAACTTACCAATGAGTTCACATTTCGGTACATGAGTGTAGTTCCAAACGCCACTAGCCTCACATTTCACAGTCCAAGAACCAAGTGATGTGAAATCTGGTTTGCATCTGACATCTGCAATCTGCCCGTATGTTGTAACATTGTTTATATTAATGGTCATATTCGCAATGTGTAGGGCGCCACAATCTGCAAGGTAGAACAATCTCAAAATAAGTTAGAAATTAATCATCACTTTATGATCGTGTTATAATTCCCAATTCATTAAAATGCATGTGTTATGTTTATTAAAAGTAGTAATATATCTTACCAACAATGGTGCAATTTGGGTAGTCACTCCAAGTACTGTCATTCTTGCAGTGTATGACGGAATTGCCAGTTAACGTGAATCCTTTAATACACGACACCGAGAGAACATTGTCTAAAAACCGTGATGTCCCGTTAACAATGCCGTTATCTGGTGTTGGATCATCACACTCTGTACAGTTAATAGAAGATTGTTGAATGAATGTGATTACGTTTGTCGAACTTGCTTCATAGAGTTATTGATACATACTTGGACATAAACATAACGCCGTTTACCAACAGTGTGTATTTAACACATGAATATCAAAGTATTTTTTAATCTTTTACCTATTAAAAGACACGAGGGAGAACCTGTCCACTGTTCAGTCAGTTGACAAACCCGTACCGAATCGCCAATCAGTCGTCGACCATAGTCACATTTCACACCAACCACAGTCCCAACTGTCGACGTTGTGTCGTTGACACTTCCAAATGGTGGTGCAGAGACACCACAATCTGTAACAGATCAATATAGAATTAGACATAAATGACATACTAATATTGTTTATTATGAAAATATTGAGATATGATAAGAGATAACCAAGATGTTCTGATAAACGAGTAAAACAATACTATAATTGATAGATGGGTGGATACTAACATAACATACACGTTTGTTTTATTCGGTTTTTATTTTAAAGAAGGATATCAGTAAAACTGATGGATGCTCCCAAATGATGCTTTGTCGATATATGGGTTAATTTTGTGGAAAAAAAATAAAAAAATGTGACCTTGATAAAATCTATAATTAGCCTCAGTGACCTTGACCCCAGTGACTTCAAACCTCACTAAAAGGCTGATGTCCATGCAAGGNCTCCCCATATATATATATATGGGGAGCATAAAAAGTATTCGTAAACCAATAGCAAAATATTTGGACCAACATATTTACAACAAACATAATCACGGAAGCTAAGCTTACTAATGAGTTCGCATCGAGGGACGTGCGTGTAATTCCAAACGCCGCTAGCTTCACATTTGACAGCCCAAGGACCACGTGGAGTGAAGTCTGGTTTGCATCTGACGAATGCTATCTGTCCGTAGGTAGTTATGTTACCAACGTCAGTCGTCATATTGGCAATTGTTAGTTCTTTGCAGTCTGTGTGAAAGAAATTATAAATCAGCATATACATTTTTGAACAGTAAAATATTCCATGTTTGCCTACAATATTTCTCCATACATTGGTGAACTGTAATTCAACCATTTGCGTATTACTTTTTTATCATTGATATAACACGATGGATAATATTAAAATTCATGCAACTCGGGCTTCTTTTTACGGAATAGCTTAATAAAGTAAAGCCTTTCATACACGATACCAATAATTTGGCATAATGACATTAATATAAAGAAGTGAAACTCCAGAAGCTGCAGCAATATTGCATTTTTATCATACACACCTTCGTGGTCCTTTATTTATGGCGAGAAACCAATTGCCAAAACGGTACAGCACGGTACAAAACGAAACAACATATACACAAAGAAGAATAAAGCTGGGGTCATCGCCTTGGAACGGTCAATGCTAAGCACTGGGGGTTTAAACCGGTTATAGAGCGCTCAACCTCACACTTGGCCCAGCAATATTCATGATACATATAAGTGTAAATAAAATTTAACCCCATAGCATTGCAACTCAAATTAAACAGTAATAAAAGGGAATTAAAACGCATTCATTTTAATTACTATTAAATAACTCAATGAAGGAGACCATGGCAACAGAGTTACAACTTTTTGAGGCACGATGAAATGAAATTACTAACACGCATCAACTACATCCATTCATTTAAAAAAAATATTTAAGAATATAGCATCATATAGTTAATATTTCAGATCATTATCGCGCACCTACAGGAAGAAGCAGCAATATTGGGTGTAAAAGATCCAAATTACATACTTGATTGTTTATGTGACAGTAATATACTAAAATGCAAATGAAAATGATTGTTATACCTAAAAAGAATAACCGTATAGACTGAGGCGACAATTTATCAAAATGAAAATTATACTAGCAATGATCAAAAAAGGGGGCTGCGTGATCTATACACGCGGATATTATTCAAAATAAATAAAACGATGCTAAAAATAAATCGATCAAGAAACTACCATCAGAGAAAAAAATATTAATAAAGTTGAACGATATAAACTCGAGTACATGTACCTATCATGTAGCTGAAAGCTAAAACTGTGCAAGTTGTTCGGATGACTTTTTTAGCAGCGATGACGTATTTAGGAACGATGACACGATTACACCACCAGTAACAAACTTAAGCATTATTAAAGCGGCTGTACTGAATTATTTAAGGTACCGTGATGTTCTGTTTACGACGCCATTATCTGTTGTTGTATCACTTCAGACTGCGTGGGTTAAATACGACATTCTCGTATGCGTTTTACTTTTTTAAACTAATAAGATTACATCTTACCCACAATGGTGCATTTTGGATAATCAGTCCAAGTACTGTTGCTCTGACATCGTATGATGGAACTTCCAGATAAAACAAAACCAGTTTTACACGAGACGTTGACAACGGCATCGAGGTAGTGCGAAGTACCGTTAACGGCGCCATTAAATGGCGTGGGATTACCACAATCTGCAATTTTATTTAGAGTTTTATCAGCATCAACACTATTCGAACCATGAAAGTAAGTTGTTTTGAAAACGGAATGTTAAATACATTATGCTTTATGACAAAGTATAAATGCATTTTTAACGAAAGCTATTAATAAATTAATGCTATGATTGGTAGTCATTAGGACGTTTACATTACATGAATATTGTAAGATACACATTACCTCAATACAATTATGAAATGCATCATGATTTAACTTTAAGTTGTTTAATGTGGTAACTACAGAACTGGATTGTAATACCTATCAAAGGACACGATGGAGTATTAGTCCAATTTCCGTTCTCTTGGCAAACAATAACTGAGTCACCGACTAGTTTTCGACCAGGGTCACACACAATGCTTACAACAGATCCAACGCTTGAAGAAGTATGGTTGACCCTCCCGAATGGAACCGTTGGGTCACCACAGTCTGCAACATAATTATGAAAACGGAATCCTTATCGGAATATTCAGTATTTGTATAGATTATGAGGTGTTTTTCAAATATTATATTTGGCTTATTGTTTTTTGGGTTTCATAATAATCTGTAATTAATTGATAATTGTGTGGTTTGTTTTAACACCATGCTTGTACTACATTCATACATTTATTATCAACTACAATATAAGTTAACTGTAACAATCATTTGCAATGTTTGTCTTTTGATATATAAATACACAATATCTAACGAACCTGTACATGTAACGGTCATATCCTTTGTGTGGTTACAGTTGTCGAACGTGTCATACTGGCACTCATTGATGTGGGAATTATTCACGCCACATACCATGTTGTCTACAAATATTGGTCCAGTTCCCTCGTGCATTGATGTTTGGAATGCTTTGGCAGGACTAGGCAGAAACGATATGGAAAGCGTATGATCAACCTTTTCATTTGTTATCAAACGTGAAATGCTTTAGCTATATAAGTACGATTTACACCTAACACTAAGTGTTTAAACCTAACACTTAGTGACTATTCCGTACCAGAAACATCGAATACTATTGCTTAAGTACTCGTTTTAATTTAATCAAAATTGTAATTTACTTTAAAATAATATAAACATACGGATAGCCTATCATTTTGCATATAACGTCAGCTTCCTCTTTTCCAAAGCTGTCACTGCATATTGTACCCCACGTGTCAAACACTTTGATCTCCACTCTACCACTTGTAGATTTACTTCCGTTTGCTAGTCGTATCTCCTGTACTGTAAGTGGTCGACCTAAAAAAAAACATTCGGTTATTTCCGCATTATATACACAATCACGTTTTATCGATATTTAACGACATCTCATTATGCGTTACTCGCCCAGGAGAAAAGACACGGAACTTGTTTCTTTAATTTTAAAGATAGATGTAGATAGAGTAATTCACTCTTAGTACTGAACCTCAATAAATAATCTCAATTAAATATGCTTTCTTACATACAATCTTTACTCTCAGCTGACTAGGTCATAGTTGAGTTTACGGTTAAAAACTCGGCAATACATTGATATGATCTAATAAGGACACGCTTCATTTTTCCCACAGCAGGGTTCCAGAACATACAAAAACAATACCACCGAGCAGAAACTAAAAATATAAATCGTTTACAATACAGTTTTCACAATATTTGCAAGTTCGCTTATATATGTTCAATCGTGACTTACGGTATTCCTGACATTCACCAATAGTCGTCCATCCTTTTTCGGTACATGTCATACGAAGGTACCCGATGTACGTTCTGTAATATTCGCAGTTTGCATACAAACTTGTCCCGTTGTAATTGAAGTACCCGACACCCCAAAATGCGATGTCAGGTTTCCCACATTCTGCAATTCGATTGAATCTTACATCAAATACAAAGTACATAATAGTATTTACCATTGCATAACCTAATAAAACCGAACCGTCAATATGTTAACTTATTTGGTCAAACGATGTACAAAAACAGCAATTTCATGACAAACAATGCAACATGCCATTGCAGAGTAAGGACACATCCTGTCTGTGACTGCATTGGTCATTCTTTATGTATTTGCATTGGCTGATAGAAGTTTCATTGCCATCACAATGAAGTTGATCAACGTGCACAGGCCCTGAGCCTTCACCAAATCTTGCGCCCGAGAAAAACACCGCAGCTCTATAACTAAATAATATAAGCATGTCAGTTATATTCAAATGATTTCAATTGTAATTTTAACGACTCCTTCATTGTCCATGTGTTATTAAGATGAAATCACCAGTACAAGAGTTGCAATAAATGTGAATACAACTATCACCAGCTTAACTGATTTTGTGTTCATATAACTCATACAGTAAGTTTATGGTGGTTAACAAGGGGAATTTATTCCTAAAAAAGTGGCATACCGTATGTTTAAGTTGTTATATTGTATTTTCCCATCATATAAACACAACTCATTCAGATTTAGCCAACATTGACTGTGACTTAAATAATTTATTCTGAACTTTAATAAGAAATGAAATTATGAACATGAAGCTCCATGCGAAACAATTTAAATAAGTTTATTACAAACAATTACACGTGGCCAAGGGATTGTGAGTAAGCGAAAAGAGTAAAGTCGAAACAAAAAATAAAAAATAACTGATATATTTTTACTAATACTACCTGGAATTGATCAATGCACATAAAACTTCAGCGTTGGTATAGTCGAAATTACTATCGCAAAT